>MU883611.1:0-5000 GCA_036418205.1 Ostertagia ostertagi | reverse complement strand
AGTTTCCTCTGTCAGATTTCACTTCATTTTCCTACACGCTCCACCCGCAAAAACGATGTGGAAGAGGCGTTTTGTTTGCTAAACGAAGGTTTAAAAGGAATCTTGCGCGGAAAATTCTTGCACTCTTTCCTAACATGAATATGTCAGTTGTGATCACTGGAAATAGCACACAAAGTTTCACGCATGAAGATTCGGTTTCTGAAGAGAAACAAACGTACAAAAACTACACGTTATGGACCATCGAAGGACCAGGAGGCAGAGCCAGGCGAGGCATGGAAAGAAGACGGCGTTTGGCCGGCTACGTACCAGGCGACGCAATGAGAGAATCGGGTTAAAGCGCGCGATTTCGGAGAGTGGAGACAAATCGATCGATGGAATAGGATGGAGTAGAAGTGTAAGATGTGAATGCAACGAAGCAGAAGGCCAGAAAGAGCTTCTAGTGAATGCACTCCAAGAACCAAGTTTGAGCATCCCCGTCGCCAGCATTCGTGAAAGACGTCCGTGGGCAATTCGAACGCGTAGCAGCCTTTTCGAGTTTTCGAATTTCTAATCAAAACGAAAGCAATACTTCAGTTCTTTTCACTATATCGTGGATAATGAGTCTCAAGCCAGTGATTTATGGCTGAAATAGAATCATGATTTTTCCGCGCAAGATTCCTTTAAGTAAGCGTCTCCCTCACCAAAGGTGTCTAACTGGACTATGAAATCGCGCCACATGGACCACGTCACTGAAGAGGAACTTTCACGGCTCAGGCGTGTGCTGTGGCTTGAATAGCCTCCACGTGATTACGGCACAGCGTAAGCTTCGAACTTGGCTACCCACATTTGCACTGCCACCGGCAACGAATTCACAGAGGGGTCATGGGCTGGATACATCCAGGAGCAAGGCGAGGAAGAAGAAAGCGGGTGCCAGAAACGAAGCGCAGTAACGAACTTTTGAGGGGGATGATTCAAGATTATGCGATGTTTCTATGGAATGCGGAAAGAGAAAAGTTTGTCAAGACCAGGCAACGTGGAAAGAATTTCGTCACAACGTGCCTTCCCAGCTACGGCCAGGAACTGAGTACTCCTGAGGCCATATCATCCAAGCCACGTTTAAACATTAGAGGGAAGTTGTTCCCTTCAAAACGTTGGGCGGGCAATAAATCTTCCACCTCCAAACCTCGCTGGTACAATGAAGAACGCTAAGGATTACTGTCAACCCAGAGGGTTCAGAGTTGCAAGGTTTCCACTTGGAAAACGGAAACTCGCCCTCTTCTTCTCACTCGCGTTGATCTGGAAGGGGGGGGGGGGGGACGAAACTAAGTAAAAATCTAAGTGGGTTCTTCTATGGGATAGGCCACACAGATTCAAATGCATGAGAGATTACGAAGAGGATTCAAATGCGTCGTGATTAGGGATTGGTCGCCTCTTCAGAGTTGAACCATTGAACCTCTCTGGAAAAGTAAAACAAACGAATTTCAAATAAACGTGAATTTCCCGGGATCAACACTGGAAAATGGAATTTCCTCACAATTGCGAACATTATGAGGACGTAAGCATTCAGAAGCAAGCCTTATTATTGCACTGAAAGGGCACTGCATTTTGAATCACAATGGAAACCGGACCGAGATATTCTGAAGGAACAGTAGCACAGCACAATGAATCATGGCATTGTGTGTGATATTCTTCTGAGGTTTGCTTTTGAAGCTGCAAGCCAAGATAGTACAGAAATCCCTATCTTTGACTTTCCAGACTTTAGAAGGTGACCAAGTCAACGTTTCGGGTCAATCCGTGTACCTTTTTGGCTTGCGGCTTCAAAAGCAAACGTGAGAAGAACAGTGCTCAATGATTCGTTACAGAAAGGCGTAATGCTGTAGTGATGGAACAGTTTTGAAGCAATGATTACCAATTAATCTCACGACGAAACAACATTACCGATAAAGAAGCAAAACCACCAACAGTAGAAGCTTAATCGACGCTATCGCAAGATACGTGGGCATTTTAAGGTGAAAGTGAATAGACTGTAACGAAAGTGAGGAATGAAGAATGAAAACCAAAACTGGTATGAATTTTGGGAGCTAACCTAGTTGGAGTGGGGAAGACAACGGAGGCACGACGCTTTGTGGTAACGCATTAAAAGTGAACATCTCGTTTATTGTTAAAAACTGGACTAAGCCCTCGACGTGGATGAGAGATTCAGGGTAATGAGGAACTTTCATTTTCCCTAGAGTTCATGTCCCTCCCCTTTATTTGGTCCTAGTGGATACCCCGTATCTCGCGATAACGTTGCGAAATCTTTTCAACATATTAAGAAGAAATCGAGTGGTCACATCCCTTTGAATTGCGCCACAAGTTTGTTCCCGAGCCAGAAGTATGGAAATAATCAAAATATCAAGTTGCTTCACACAATGAATGACACGGCCGGACCACAATATATCAGACTTTTTTCCTCTCCAGGTGTGCAATCGCCTACAAGACCTTGATCTTGTAGGCGATTGCCACCATTGATTGATTGCAGAGAATTTGATCGGCTTGAACATTTCATAGTCAACCAAAATATGAAGAAGCACCTCTAGGCATTGAGAGGTCGCTGCCTCTTACCACCAACTTTCGAAAATTCGAAAAGCGTCCTCGTTAGATCGTTGAAAGCTGCGTTGCGGCATGTAACGGCTCCAGCCACGCTCCTCCAGAATCAAAACGTTTGGAGCACTCATTAAGAAGGGACAAGCTTTTCCCCTCAACTTCATAACGCTCACTGGTCATATCGTCTGAGCAGATAAGAACCACTGGCGCAAAAAAAGACCTTCTTCCAAACGAAAGCTCCGCCTATCATTCCAACCGAAAATCCCCCTAAGGCCTCTAGCCTCATAGTATAGCCGAAAAAACGACACATAACCCACTAGGTTCCGATATAATTATGATAGCTGGTCTAAACCATGACACACCATTTCGCCAAATTCCACCGTGAAACTTACCACAACCTGTTAGCGTGTAAATGTGGTCAAAAACGTAAAACGTGAAAAGATTTATTGTTGAGCCCCGCTTCATACGAACTTACACGTGGGTCTGCGCACCTCCTATGCCAATTCGTCCCGATCACAAAGCACCCTGTCCCGTTTCCACCAGCCGATCCTCCCATCTCACCTAGAATCGCTATTTCGCAGGTGCAGTCTCTTATGGTATTTCATTCGTTTCCTCCGAACTTCGCCAATCACGTCTTCAATGACCATGCCAAAAACACTCCTATTACCCAAAGAATGAGAAATACTACCATCCCCTCCGTGAAAGATTCCTTTAAAGGACGAATTCACGATGAAAAAGCAACCCATTTCAAATTAACCTAGGGATGGTGAGTGGTACACGAAAGAAGGAAGAACCATGAGAAACGGCCCAGAACCCGAGAAATGGTACCCCTTCCTTGCCCGTTGATTCGAGCATTGATGCGACTCTCATCGCTGTGCCCTCTTCAACACTACGCTCTCTCAGCTATCTAATCACTCGCCACGTATTGAACTACGGCGAGTGATCAGATGATCGGTGGGCGGAGATCGCCGGACCCGCCAGCTTTGAGGCATGATAGGTCGCCGAGGTCAAATTTTTCCATGCGAATTGCGCGTCAGTTCGCACCCTCAGGAGGTCCGTGGGTCCCTCAACTAGGTCAGTTTCCCTTTCTTCGACCTTCATTCTAATCGTGAATTCCTCCTTTAAGTACCGACAAGCCAACGGAGATTCTTGTATGGGTCATGTCGTTTTCAAATGCCACTACGATTCTGAGCGCAACTAATAGCAGCGGCGCATTCCAAAAAGAGATTTATCAACTCTGGACGCATCGCTTTTCTTCAAAAAACATGTCATTGTATGTAATTTGTCAGCGGAGCGTGTATTGCAATATGTTATTGCTTGTACGTGCATTATACGCTAAACAGGGGCGGGGGCGCTAATGAGACAAAAACATGTGACGAATTCCTCTTTGAGGAAGTTCACCCGTTATTTTGGCAAAACATGAAATAAAGCAAGGCAAAAGCTCGGAAACCATAGTCCTCAGTTGGCAATGAAAGAGGAGGAAATGAAAATGAGATAGAAGAATCTTTAGATATATGCTGTATGCGGGAGGCGGCAAAAACATGCTGAGACAAAGCCTCTACCTCCCACGAAATTTCAATTTTTATGGTTGTTTTTGCGATGTCTTACCGTGCACTCGCATGGATATTTCAGCAAAATTGGCAGAGGACCTTCACAGCACGGCACCTAAGAACCTGAATTGTGTACCAAATTCCAATTTATTCTTCGTATTTCAATGATGAGGATAGACAAAATGAGCTTCAAGATTTGATAGGCTTTTTCAGAGGCGACAGCTTTCGAATAAGCTGTAAAAGAGATCTGCGATCCCGAAGATGGAGGACAAATACCGGAAAGTGAAAATGATGATTTCTATCAGATCGATAATCTTGCAGATCTGAAGCGAAAGTCGTTAAAGGCGGAGTTTATGGTTAGTAGGCATCGCCGAGGTGAAGAAAAAATATGAGACCCGGGGAACGGGACCACTTTTCTGCCCTTTGATTTCCACATTGATGCAACTCTCATCGGTGCTGCCCTCTTCAACGCTAACGCTCTCTCTGCTAAACGGCTAGAGACCTGCGGCGAGTGGTTAGCCAGTCGATGGGCGTACCGCGCCGATAGCGCCGCGGGAAGGGCCATGCGCAGTCGCCGGGGATATTCTCAAGGAATCACGTGTCGATCCGCACCTTCAAAAAGTTCGCCTGCCTTTCCACCAGGTAAGTCTCACCTCACGTTGAAATTCGACCTTGTCGTAGAATCCTTTTTTAATGTGATGGTTCTTCCTTTTGGGAGTGGCTTTTGTCCTTACTTGCTTGATTTGTGCACGAACTAGAAATTTAGAGAGAGTGCCGAGGAAGTTTTCCTCGATCAATCAAAACGCTGATCTACTGAAATGAAGATGAGGGGGCGTCAAACCATGTTGGCGCGAGTGAAAAGTGACGACGATCATGAAGGAAGAG
>MU883609.1:0-15925 GCA_036418205.1 Ostertagia ostertagi | reverse complement strand
TAAGAAGCATATGGTGCGCCAATTCATACGCCCACAGTAATCCAATTTTACGAGGGGAAAGGAATTTCCAGAATGGGTGTAAAGGCGGATCTAAAATGGTTACGTACTCCCAAGATTTCCTACCCTGCAAAAGTTGGAATCTTTGTAGTTGTCTACGGCTGTCGCACCGTATGCACCCCCTTGCTAGATGAGGTCCGAAAAGAATTTTGGGGGAGAACCTGAAACTGCACGACAATAATCAGGTCTTTTTAATGAGGTGTATTGCGCGGATCAAATGCAAAACCACCAGCCATGCAACCACTACCTCAACTGTCCACGTTCTTCGCTCACATTCCAATTTGCGCGTATCCTTCCCGTGATCCTTGCTATTTTGCTGATGCCAATATTTTTAGACGAGAGTGGGGTCTATTCCAGTTAGGGGGGCATCATGATGCAGTTTCTCGGCGAACTAGTGTGAACTCGAACATTCCAGCTTTTCACGCATGTCAAGTGACTGCCCTCACCCCCTACACTCCCCCTGGCTCGGAGTTACCCTAGCTTTCTGGAAAAACTGCATCATGATGCCCCCCCCCTAACTGGAATAGACCCAAGAAGAGTTTGGGCGTAGTACGCTTCCCATGGAGAGGGGATGTTAAGGAGGCCAATGGGACTAAGGGAAGCCTGAGGAAAGGGAAAAATTCCAGAGATAATGGAAATTGTTTACGCGCCCCGGATTCAATCTTCTCCTCTAACCAGGAAAGGTCATTTGGTCAACCCGGCCATTTGAAATGAGATGTATATGTGTATACGCGCCTTGGGACGCTGAGCTCAAATATGTGTTCCTTATCTGCTGAACTCTTCTCTGAAAGGAATTATGAAGCAGAAAAGCGCAGGGGCTGTGGTCGAGGCTCACGAAAAAGAGGTCAGGGGATCGACTCCCTGGCGAGTTTGTTCTTTTGCCGTTTGCAGTAAGATAGCTAGGAAGACTCCTAACATCGCTAGTCCAACATGCTTGCGTATAGTTAACAGTACAAAGAATTTAAGGGCAATTAATAACGAACTTGGGCGGCATCGCTCCTCACTACTTTGGGCGCTTGTAGCCAGAGTCAACCCTGCGTTGCGCAGTTCGCAACGGCACGTTGAGAGATCCTCAACGCACGCTGTATGGGCGGAGACGCAGACGGCTCGAGCATGCGAGTGTGAATGTTCGCGCGAGAGAACGTGTCTAATCGGGCGAAACTGCGCAACGTGGCCGTTGAGAACTGCGCAACGCAGGGTTGACTCTGCTTGTAGCGCAGGCCCAGGCATTTTTGCTTCGAACAAGTATGATATTCGTAATCAGGGAGCCAGACTCTCCCTTTGAGCAAACTTCTAGCGAATTCTGAAATTTTGACCTAACCTCGAAAATTTGGGCAGTCACTTACTCACCGATCCACCAATCCATTACAAAAGGCTGGCACTTGGGTAGAATAAACCTTTAAACACTTTTCATAATAGACAAAAATTGTGTCTGGCTTGCCCGTCTGCATCATCCAAAGATCTGCAAAGCATTATTTCCTAATACAACACCTTCTCTCCCCTTTCCCCGTCGTCCATGATTGGTCAACCCAAAAAAGTGGAGTTTGAGGAGTGGTAATCCCATCACTGCTCCGCTTTTTCTCAATTAGTTCATGACCTCAGATTTGGCGAAAAACTCGTTTTTAGGGTAGTTTGATCCCCTGAATACGAATATCGTACCTACTTGCCACGGAAAAGCATAGCACCTGCACTACGGGCACCATAGGCTTTCACAGACAAGTAGTGCTTAAGTTTAAGAGGGTCAGCTTGCAAACTCTTCGTAGATGTAGCGTCGGGCGACCGTTGATAAAATAACGAGATTCAAAAAGGCTTTTCAGCCAGATGCTTTGAAAAAAAAGCGAAACACCATACCCCGAAAGGAACCGAACCCGCGACCACTGACTTGAGAAGCAAGACTGCTACCAACTGCGCTACCGAAGCTTATTAAATAAGCACCTCGGTTCTCCTTTCGATACTTTTATAATGCGGTTAACATGTGATTGCAGGCAAGACACTGAAAATCAAGGGCGGCAACAAAAACCCTCCGTAACTCCTTTCAGAGAAGAGTTCAGCAGATAGTGAAAGCAGATTTGAGTTCAGCGTCTCATGCTGCGTACAGAAATGTGCACCTCATTTCATTTGGCGGGTTGGCCTAAGTGACCTTTACTGATAGGTGTTTATTCCGGAAACTTGAGCGTTTCCGGTGAATGTCTGACTTGCCAATTTTTTTATTAGTGTTTACGGGCTACCCTACCCAAAGTCACATTTGCGCCGTGTCGTGATGACTTCCCGTAGTTTTACTGGAATTACTAGTCAATGACAAAATGATGTCGTCAACGAGAATGCTGGGTTGTGAACAAACTTTCCGCCCCAGGCGGGACTAGAAGCGCACTTGCCCGGAAAGCGAGAGGTGCGGGTTCTAGTCCCGCCTGGGGCGAAAGTTTTGTTCACAACCCAGCATTCTTGTGAAACATTCGCAACGCGAACTGCGGCGTTAAAACAGCAGTTAACAAACAAAACAAGATGTCGTCAACGGTAAAAAAAAAAGCCAAGAGAAAAACCATGCCTTTAATGAATCAGTCAAGTCGACAAAAGTTGTTCGTATGCGACGGTCCATGAATTGTCGACGGGGCACCGATTGCAAACCAACTCGTTGACGCGTTTAGGATATGGCGACTGAAAATGTAATTTTCATAGTAAAAAAAGACTTGTTCATTGGCTTGAAGAAGTCTGGGTATCATCCAGTAGGGGGTAGGCGTGTGTGCGACAGTCACTGTCGCCTGCAAAAACTCTAATTTTGCAAGGGCAGGAAATTTTCGGGCGCGTGGGCTATTTTGCATCCGCTTTTACGCTCACCCCGGAGCTTCCTTTCCCTGCAAAAATTGGAATACTTTCTGCAAACAATGGACTATCGCAACATAGCATCCCTCCCCCTTACTAGATCACATCCGAAAGTCAGATAATCGCATGGAGCACTATTCCTTCGAAGTTGTTGAGTTATGACGACGAATAGCACATTGTAAAAATAATTTGTAAGTGAAAATTGCGTAATAGAGAGGTGTACCATCGCATTCAGGACGCAGTGCATATTGAGTTCTCCAGAACTACGCCCACAGAGTCCTATTACCTTGCAGACGGCTAATCTGGCAGGGTGGAAGCACTGGCTTGAATGATGGCTGTTTCCTGCGAGTTATGGTATAGGCCAGATAGGCGGTATGGGCACTTCGCATTCGTTCCATGAATGACTGTTGACGGTTGGGATATCCTTTTCATGTGGTGAAAACCAGATAGTAAATAAGAATGGGGTGAGCCCGGTGGGGGGTGATGGCGATTTAGAGGGAGCAGGGTCAGTCCTATCGTTGCTACTTTTCGAAAAGTTTTTACGACCCCCCTCCTTCAGGAAAAGTTTCCTGCGACCCCCCTTTACCCCAAAAAATTACCGTCAAAGCGGGAGGAGGCGGGGGGGGGGGGGGGGGGGGAAGGGAGGGTATATGCTTCCCTTGAAACCGCAAAAATTCCCTACATTTCCTTGCAATTTCCCTATGTTTTCCCCATATTTCACATGCCACTTCTTACAACCTAAGCAAGTACGAACCCCTACAAACTCACCAAAATACGACCCCCCGTTGCTACTTGTAGCAACATAGGGTTGACCCTGGTGGGGAGTGCGTGAGCCACCTTCATGTAACAAAAGTTTTGAGGCTTAGTGACTGGTCATTTGCCTCGTGGGTTTACGCACTAAGTTAACTTTCCTTAGTGGTCCTGCCGCGAATGGCTAGAGCACAGACGATAGCGAACGACGCTTGACTTGCCTCCAAATCCCAATAAGGGAGGTGAGAGCCCTGACTGAGAGTAACCCTTCGAAGGAGGGGCGACTTCAGCGTGGGTAAGCGACTGAGATCGCAGTAGTCACGAGCCGACGTTTAGGAGAGGAAACGTAGGCGGAAGCGTCAAATTCGCAACTAAGGAATTCAGAGGGTGTACATATTCTGTACATCCTGCCCTGCTCATATGTAGGGGGCGGCATCGTATCAATTTTCATATAAACAAATCAATTGCACGTGGTGTCTCCATTTTCTACCAGAAATATCAATACGCCACACAAACGCACGAAAAAAAAAACTGCGACCTTTCCTCATATGCGCCACGAACACGACTTCCATCCCGATTGTCTAGGCTCTCATTTGCATGCGTATTTGGCCTATACACTCAAGACGGGGAAACTTGGATTGGCCAGGGCAGGATCCAATCTGCAGATTATGCAAGGACAATTCCTGTTTATAGGCCTTGCACGCCGATAAAGAAGGAGGACATATCACCTAATAAGGTTTCTCAGGAGCACATTTCATGGCAGTAATGCTGTAGGACATGGAAAGAAGGGTGTAGATAGAAGACTGTAAAAGTTGAAGAGAAGGGATGCTGTGTGCCAAAACGAGGTTGCACACATCAACAAGACATCAGCATCATCAACAGAGAGGAAAAGGACAAGCGATACGCAGACATCGACGCATCCACGAATCAAATCAGAGCTAATGCCACTAAAATTTTTAATCGTTTTGAGGTCGTATTCCTAGCGCCCTTGAAACACGACATTCGATTTACGAAAACTGATCATCGACGTCGGGCTACATATACCGAGAATGTGCTTCATCCGCTTGTCAGAGAGATAACCCTGCCATCGGAGTGATTTTGCTTCCAACTAGGTCTGCTAATTAATCGTTCGTCGGTTGTATCAAAGACCAACTAACATAAAACTTGTCAGAAGGAGGGAGGAATCGTTGAGCAAAACAGGTAGTGAAGTAAGCAAGAATCGGAGTGGAAAGTTGCTACCCCAAGTGCAGTAAATTGAGTGGCAGTGAGCCCAAAACAGTGGTGCCGAGAGAAAGATACTGAGAATATGAGAGGGGAAGAAGTTGCATCGAGAATTGGACTAGACGGAAAAGTAAACATAAAAACAGACGATTGGCCGAATCTGAAACATAACAAATGGCTGCCGCTCCAGTTTTTCGAAGTACTCTTGAAAAATGCGTGCTAATCTCTAAGCCTGCCATTTTGGGCTGCTGTTCCAGAATCGGTCAGGCTGTGGCTTTTCAAGGAGGTGCTTGATTTGAGCTGTGGAGAAGACAACTATTTTTACGACACGACCGCTTGCCCAGAGTTCATGTTTCCTTGGGTTCGTTAATTGTTGCCAGTCTCCCACGGTGTGATTTCGAAGCTTCATTGCCTTTATGTTCCCCTTTCATTCCACGGTAGATTGTTCACATTGATCTATCTCTATGGTAGGCAAGAAAAGTAGTGCTTGTTCTTCGTTGTTGACGTAGAACTTTCTAAGTAACGAAACTGCACGGAAAGCGATATTTGTAGGTTCGATACCCGAGGGTTTGGCCAATAATCCACCATTCTTGTGAAACTTTCTATGGTGCTTTCTGAGGCGCAGCTCCCGCTTGGCCAGTCTCAGTGCTTCTGCTTTCGTAAAAATGCTGTTTAGAATGTGTTAATAGATGGTCAATAGCTCCCCAATTTTGGGTTCCATGTGGTATGAGTACTTCTATGTTTCCGAGAAAAAAGGTGCCACTCACTATCACTAGCTGAATGGAAGGGAAATGATCAAGAACAAACGCAGGAATATAACTTGATCGCATGCGCCACACACTTAATTTTCACCAGCTCTCGCATTTTAAGCAGATCTGGATAACTTCGCATAATTTATACGAACCAATTCGAAATTTTAACCATCACCTGTATCACCTGTCGTCCCGTTGATCATCGAATTGCTCGAGCGGGCGCCAGCAACGTCTCCATTCGTCCCTGTCGCGTGCAAGAGTTGTCCAGTGGACCCTCCTCGCTCGAGGGACACGATGTCCTTCATTCCTTTCGTTCAGAGCTTTCGTGAAGAAGTCTGACCATCGGGCCGGCGGTCGTCCAGGTGTTCGTTTGACGTCCCGAGGGATCCAGTCGGTAACCGCTCTGGTCCAACGGTCATCGCAAAATCGCATGACGTGTCCGGCCCACCTTATCTTCGATTCCTTGGCGAAACGGCAGCGTCCCTGATCTTCGATCGTTGGCGTAGTTCGGCACTCCGGATTCCCCTCTGCACTTGCGTGTATAGGGTTACTCCTAGCATCGTCCTCTCGACAGCGCGTTGGATAACGCTGACCGCATGCTCGTCCTGCCTGCGCAGAGTCCAAGTCTCTGAGGCGTAGGTTAGGGCAGGAAGGACAGCGGAATCGAAGAGGTGGGCACGGAGCCGGATGTTCTTCGTCTTCTTCACTACTCCCTCGATGTTCTTATACGCTCCCCAAGCCGCTCGTTTCCTCCTGCTCAGCTCTGGAGCTAGATCGTTCATCATATTGATTTCCCGACCTAGGTACACGTAGCTGGAGCATTCGGTGATGTTCGTTCCGTTGAGCGTGAATGGGGCATCAGGAACCAATCCGTTTCTCATAAACATCGTCTTCGTTAGGTTCAGCTGTAGACCGACCTTACCACAGGCGCAGTCGAAATCAGCCAGCATTCGCTCCGCTTGCTCGATGTTCGGCGTTATAAGAACGATGTCGTCAGCAAAACGAAGGTGGTGTAGTTGCCGGCCGTCGACCTTCACTCCCATGTCTTCCCATTCCAGTTGACGCATGACGTTCTCGAGAGCGGCGCTGAAGAGTTTGGGCGAGATGGTGTCGCCCTGTCGAACCCCTCTCTTGACGTCGATGATGACCTCCTTGTAGAATGGTGAGATTCTGGTCGTAAAGTTGCTGTAGAGCTCACGAAGAATCTTGATGTACTGAGTAGGGACGCCCTGGTTGCCCAAGGCTTCGATGACCGCTTCTGTCTCCACAGAGTCGAAGGCCTTCTTCAAGTCGATGAACGTGAGACAAAGCGGCATCTTGTACTCTCGTGAAACTTCAATGAGTCTTGTAACCGTGTGGATATGGTCGATCGTGCTGAACCCTCTTCGGAAACCCTGCTTGCTCGCATGGCTGTCCTTCATCTAGTATTCTGCCGATCCTGTTAAGGATGACTCGAGTGAATAGCTTGTAGATTACAGACAGCAGGCAGATTGGGCGATAGTTGCCAATGTCGTCCAAGTCTCCCTTCTTGTACAGCAACACGGTCCTGCTGGTTTTCCACGGAGTGGGTACCTTGCATTCCGACAGGTAGCGCGTGAAGAGTCGAGCCAGAGTTTTGATGATAACTGGCGGCGCATTCTTCAGATGTTCCGGTTTGACCCTGTCGAGACCGGGTGCTGTACGATTCTTCAATTCTTTTTTTAATTTTTATTATTTATTTTAAGTTCTTTAATTTAATCCTTATAGGGGGAGTAATTCTACTCTGAGATATTATTGGTACTCAAAGGTACGGGTCGCGATCAAATTGATGTGTTATTTCGCTCGGAAACAAAACAAGAGATAAGTAGAGGAATGTTAGAGAGCAAGCAAGAAAAGCAAAAGAAGGCATAGAGAACATTGAAAGTGAGGACCCTTCCTCCTTGTGAGGGTTCAACCGTTGTATGAGGCGCAGCAGAATACGCGGTGCAAAAGAGAGTAAACGGAAAAAGCGGGTTGTACGAGAGGACAAGAACACCACGTGCGCTGCAAGACAAGAATGGCAGCGGTCGCAGCGGTCAAGGGGAGCATTGGTGCGATTGTGGCCCAATTTTTTGGCATTACAGTGCCGCGACCCCTGCGCCTAGGACCCTGCTAACTCACAT
This sequence comes from Ostertagia ostertagi, assembly GCA_036418205.1. Lineage (NCBI taxonomy): Eukaryota > Metazoa > Nematoda > Chromadorea > Rhabditida > Trichostrongylidae > Ostertagia > Ostertagia ostertagi. The sequence continues at coordinate 8,184 of MU883609.1, read as the reverse complement.
ACAGGGAGGATTTCTCTAAAGATTGATCGCATCCTGCTATTTGAACTTATTTAACAGAATGGCCGGCAGTTTAGCTTTGATCGACGGACAGTGCAGACACAGGATAGCGCCTCAAACCATGATACACTATCAAAACCCAGCAACTGTAAGCCTACACATCAAGTTGAAATGGTATGAACTTATCTACCAAATACCATGACACGTCCTCTAGGACTATGAATAGCTTCCTTAGGTCTAGAGACATGACGGTGGAAGATTTGAAAGATTTCAAAATTCAAAAATGATTTCGAAAGAGGAAGGTTGTTTAGTAGAGCAAATAATGAGAGCATGGGCCTTAAAGGAGCCCTTCTCCCCCCCCCCTCACCCATAGAGCACAAAACGGAGGGAATAGGCTACTTGTAAGATCCAAAGCCCTATGCCCTATTGCATGGAAATTGAGCGGTCGAAGTGGCGAATTCATTTCAAGACTCTATCGAGTTAGTGAAGAAAAATGGCGAGGAACAACGGAACAGAGAAAATGGAAACCGTCGAAGCCGAGAAACGAGAAAAGTGCCCGGAAATGCTTTCAGAGCTTGCTGTATCCGATGAGGGCAACTTGTGGCGCTCTCACCAAAAAAAAAAGAAAAGCCCACGGCTCATGATGAAAACTGAACTTAAAACCTGTTCTTGTGAAGCAGTTCAGCCGCCCAATTCCGGGGTTTTTTGGAAATTTCCAGCGGAAAATATCGAAAAATAGATCAGCGCAAAATCCAGCTGGACTCGTTCGATGTTACGCAACAGAGTAGCGCGATCAAATTCGCGCTGCCGGCTGAGATGACGACAGATGGAGAGGGACTTACGGTCCTTGTGTTCTTTACGGATATCGATCGGAGCGCAACACTTGAACGCAGCAGGGTTCTCAAGAGCGCCCCGGAAACCGATTGACTCGGTGCCATAAATTCCGAATGACAGAAGGCCGCTAAGGATAAACTGCCAATAAAACCTTGAAAAACACCAATTCGGTTGCGAATTAGTTCCTGCAGCAGATAGGATATCCAGGAGATATACAGATATTGGGTACGTTCCGAGTACATGCAGGTATATCGATTCGTTTTATGGTCAATATTGCTATCGCTTAGGAAGCATTCATACTCGGCGTATTAGGAGCATAAGAGAAGCTGCGAAAGGATCAGACTTATGCCGGTTTTCTAATTCTTGTAAAGGCATGCCCCAGGATCATTAAGAGAAAATATCTGCAGCTTCAGCAGCTTATTTGCTTTGCAAGGCCCAAGCGCTCTTGTCGGTTGGTTTCCGTGCACGGAACGCCACATTTGTGATTGTCCTCTAGGGGTCTATACTACAGACCGAAGGGAAGCGTTCACACGACCTCTGCCTGGGTTGTGCCTTAGAATGATGGCGGATGGATGGTGTGAAGACGACTTTAGCGACTAACTCCGAATAGGTAACCCACACATTGCCCATAATGTATGTCACCGACGATGTTCGTTCATTGATGAGTGCAAGATACGATCAGTTATCAATTTACAAAACAAGAGTAAACGCAGAAGAATCACGTTATGGAAGCGATTGGGAATGCCAGACCACGCCCATTTTCTATCGCTTGCACCCTCTCCTCTGAGGTGGTCTCTAGCGAGACTTGAATAAAGGCACAATTTACGATGGGTAGTGAAATGTTGTGGATAGGCTGAAAAGTTATGAGGGACGTAGACTATGCGACACAAACCGTCGTTCTTAAGATATAAACGATGCCCCCTATCGTATTTACTTTCCAGAGAGGACGAATCAATGGTCGGAAGAAAAATTTGGAAGTTTCTAGAACCCTACCTTCGAAATGTTCTAACCATAGGCTCTTGCAACATTATGAGAAATAACCTCCTCACGCTAAATAGATGAGGAAAGCTGTTCAGATATGCAAGACAAAATTTTCTGCTTCCGAAGGAATTTATAGCTCCATTTTAAGGAGCCATAAATTCCTCATAAGCATCCAATCGAGAAAAGGTGGGGCGCTGTAAGCTAGACGATGTGCTCACGTCAGGAGCACACCCGACGATCACGGTAGTGCGCTTAATTCGTTCGAAAATGGAAGCATAACTGGAATTGAAGTGCAAGTCACTGGTCGCACTATTTCAGGGACGCGCCATGCATTCGACATCAAGTTCCCGGTGACGCGGTTTCCACCCCCTCCTGAGCGGGCTACAACTGCAGTTCACTGCTGATTACGTCACCTACTACTCCCTCCCTTCCTACGGACGAAATACGATCTCTATCTCATTGAGAACTTCCTGACACACGCGCTTGACGTGGGGTGAGGAGTGATGGGTAGGTTATTCAGTTCCACACTAACTGCGTGGTTCCCGTCAGGTGTACCCAGCTTGATACTTCGTTATATCAAACTCATGAGGGTATCTATTGCGGGTTTGAAGAGCCAGCAAAAATGATTATACCAGGTATGACTTGCGTATTTCATACATTATACGAAGTTATTTAAGGGATTCTCCTTTCGATATGTTCATACTCACAATGATTTTTATGATTCCCGAATTTTTTTTTAAACTCCACCTTGCCGGTTGCCATACATCATTTATAACCCTGATGGGCTTGCGGACAGTACAGATAGAAGAAAAATGATGCATAGCAACCACCAATCAAGAGGCGTCCGCCCGGAGCAGGGGGTCAACCTACGTTGGACAATAACTAAAGGGATCGTAGTTTTGTTATTTGTGGGGTGGGTCGTATTGTTTTCGTAGCAATGAAAATGCATGAAAGTATGAGAGCCGCGGCGGAACCTCCTCGCGGCGTTTTTTCAGGAAAAGAAGTGACGAAAGGTCACGTAGGAAAATCTGTCATTAAGGGGGGCGTTAAATTTTTTCAAACAGTTCACGCTGCAACTCTTTGTGAGAGAGCAATTCGCGATCAAACGCGATCAAATTTATCGCGAAAAAAATACTTCTATCAATATCATAATGTGTTATTATTGATATCATTATCTGTTAATCCACCATGCTTTTGCAGTATTCTGGAACATTAAAAAACCGAATTTCATTGGAACACGAAATTAATGATGTTAAGTTTATTAATAACACTCGTTCAATGATAACGCACAAAAGTGATGTGAAGATATGAATCGGTTAAAAATTGTATTAGGAGCTCAAAATATGGAGAAGTTTGTTTCTAGTCAAATAATAGCGATTTGTGAGAAAATATATCGATCGTGATCTATGCTGCTTTACTTCTCTCACTCATTGAAAGCTTGCCCATGGATTGGCAGACTGAAAAAATATTATGACGAACTGAAATTTGCAAAGAAACCATAACCAGATGAGGATGGCAACAGTAAGTAAGCGCGCGTCGCCAGCCATGCTTATCATAGTGTTTAGCATTGTTTCAGGCATACCCAAACAATCATGCAAGCAGTTGGCGGCGATTAGTTTAGTGCTAACTACATTCATTTTACCTTGTCTTAACTTTCTTCAGATACCAGATTAGTCCCCCGTCAACCGCCGGGACCTTCCTTTCCTGCGCAAGCTTTCTATCCTCCGCTATGGTCCCTTCCTCCTGTGACACCAACACCTGGAAGTGACGCGTATGCAACACAATGGTGTTTCATACAGTAGAAGGGACACAATCATGATATGACGGTAGATTTTTCGCTTCCCTTCCTCATCCTCCCTTCCTCTCTCCACTGCCCTCCAGCTGCCACTGCAGCACCATGTGGAATGAACGGAAGTGTGCTAAGCAGGTGTTTATATAGCCCTAAGAGTGTTATCACAACTATCCTGCTACAAAACATTGATATCTCAAATCCTGTAAGCTACCCGATTTGTTAGCGGTTTGTTTATCCCATGAGCTTCCTTCTCACTCACTTCATTTTGCGGACGGACACACATACATACACATACACACACACACACACACACACACACATACAGATACACAAACCGACACACAAAGTTAGCGCTTTATATAATAGAAGGATCCCTGTGATTTACCAGGACTTCCTGAACTCCTGCGACAATGCATTATGGTAGACGGTAAATCGTTGCACAACATGCCGCTCTTATCAAATCGACCAGTGTACTGAAAACTATTACAAATTCAAGTTCGTTAGCTAGCATGCTATCCTTCCCCCAGTGATCGTTGCTGCCACTAACCATACGTTTGAGAGGATTAGGAATCGTCATAGCCCGCCTGCATTTGTACCCTTCCAGACGATTTGAACGCTCGACCTTTGGAATATCCGCGTTACTTCCAACAGCCAGTCGACACATCAACCAAATCAGTGGCGGCCTGCGCAGCGTAAAACCCTGCTTCTCATATTTTCGAAGCTGAGGCCCAAATACAGTCGATGGTAGGGAGATTGTTTCATTTCCGATTGTTGCCCTTTCACATGTTGAATTCGGCGCATTACAATACAATTGATGAACAGAAATAATTGGAATGCAGGCCATCAGTGATGCGGTCCCGTATCATAACATACGTACGGGTTACCGACAGAAGGTCCCGTTCGGAACAGCGAAAGGCGAAACACAGACGGATCGCGACGATCGCGGCTCTACTGGTACGGAGAATTCAAGTTTAATACGTCCTAAAAATCCCTAAATTATTCCACGACAAGAGCCGTTGGTTTCACGGCACGAGCTCAAAAATATGGCATCTGATTAGTAGCGTTGCTTTTGTTTATTTTCTTGGTCTGCTACGTTTCTCTTGACTGAATTACTAACGAGTGCTTCTTCTTCATATTTGGGGATAGGTATTGATTTTACGCGCGCAGTGTATTCCCATTTTTCGCCACTATTTACTACCAGCCTAGAATATTGAGACCTATTAAGAGATAAGCTACTCAACACCTATGCCGAGCTACTATTCATTAGTTGAAGAAATCATGAAAATGCTCCTAGAGACTTCTCCTTAGGGAAGCGCTAAGGGCTACGCTTTGAAAACATAGGAAGTGTAGTTTGAGAAAATTTCAGAGAGATAAAAACCAACCAGTTCATTATTCAACGCTGTCATCTGATACTCGGATGGACATGCTTGGGCGGATCGTAGCGCATCCTCTGAACTAGTAGATTTCTGATCTTGTTGCGTCAGTGCATGTGCAATTTCGCTTTTTGTGGGCTTCTCCAGTTTGATTTGGTCCTGGAAATAATCAGGTTTCTGAGGAAATTCAGAGGAATCAGAGGAAGGGAACTCACCATAAAGTATTCAGAAACGGCACGATCTACTGGTCGGAGCTCTTGAAAACTCTCTGCTTCTTTGAATTGCTGGTTGTTGTTGTTCTTCAATATTACGATTTAAACTTACTGAAGGCGTTTACGATGAGAAGGTAGCTTATTGGAAATAAGGGTAGAGGTGGTCAGTGGAAGCAGGGATGAAGAAGAAACCATTGAAACGGCCCGAAACCCGAGAAATGGGACCCCTTCCTTGCCCGTTGATTTGCGCATTGATGCGACTCTCATCGCTGTGCCCTCTTCAACACTACGCTCTCTCTGCTATCTAATCACTCGCCGCGTATAGACCTGCGGCGAGTGATTAGATAGTCGGTGGGCGTTCCGCGCCAACTGCGCCGAAGGCCATGTTAGATCGCCGGGGGCACATCCTTCGATGCGAATTTGCTTAGGGGGTGCCTGTCTTTCCGCTAGGTATGTTTCCCCTTCTTCGACATTCGTTCTATCGTGGAATAACCCTTTGAAGGCTAGACACCACTGATTTCAAGCGTTGCAGTCCTCGGCCCGCACTGTCGACCTGTTCCTTATCAACGTTAACATTATCCGCAGAAGGCGAGGTCGGGCTTACGGTTAGGTCTTCTCTTTGAAGATTACAGGTTTCACAACCTTTCATTCAAGGCAAGATGAGCGCTGTGTTACTGAACTTGAGGACATCACTGAGCAGTGAGCCTAGGAGAGGAGGATGAAGCTTCCAGGGAGACAATGGAAATGACCTCACACTTTCCTTTTTAGTCAATCCTGACGGTACGCTTGATCTGATGTGGAGGGTTTCTGAAGAGGAAAAACTGGCGTCTTGTGCCTTCTTCCAGTGACGCCAATCGTTCGGAGTAAACAGAGTCCAAATCAAAGTGAATTGTAGATGATGCCTCAACAGAATTAAATGAAAATGATTAAACCGCCGAGATGGCGCTTATCCTCCATGCATTAGCGTTGGCAGCCTGATACGAATGAATGAAGAAAGTGATGCGCGAATAAAATATAGTAGGTGAGAAAGAGGTGAGATGTAAGAGACGACAGCAGACACAAACACGCGGCCTACACGTCCACTTAGAGGATAGAGGAGAAACACCCGGTTTGTGATCGGATGATAGCAACGCACATACTACCTCGTAAGTGAGTTAGACAATGCGCCGCTATGCTACCTTGGCGTCCATGTCCTAAGGGGATACATTCAATGAAACGCATCTAAAACCGCTAGTATGTGACACTAAGACCAAGCCCAACAGAGGGGAGGGCGCTCATATCCTCCATGGGGGGACATTCAGAGCAGAGCATTCAAAAACCGGTGGTAGGTGACACTAGGACTAAGCCCAGGACTGGGAATAAATACAAGAGAGAACGATGGTTGCTCCAAAATCCTATCCCCTCCCTAAAGCTTAGTCCCAAGTTCTATCAGTGGCCCACTCATTTCATGTCCTCCATAACGACATGAGCGCCGAAGGTGAGGAAAACGCCAGAGAGCAGAATTACTACTGGTTCTTCGGGCCAGAGCTCTTCCTCCCTAAGGCCTCGTTTTAGATCCTAAAGTCTACGGCTCACTAACTTCAGTGTCCCCCCCCCCCCCCCGACATGGCGCACTACGTTTCAGTGAGTCACTAATCTTCGCTGGAAGAGCTTTCTAAACTGCAGGTCACGGTCAACCAAACCCTGGAAATGGAACAAAATACGGGGAAAAGATCATTGGTCATGCCTTGTGGACCATTGAAAGACTAGGAAATGTAACCTGTTATGAAAGGAAGAATGAATTCACTTACATCGAAACCTTTGACCATATCCTGATTGTTCCCTGCATAGCACTGTTCGACGCATTGAAGTGTGCAAAAATGATGCACACCACACGATAAGTCATCTCAGTTGTGATAATCATCGAGGAGCGCTTCATTCAGTCTTTAGGCCGGCCCTGCATGGTTACAAGGCTTCTGTCAACCAAAGGGTGAGAGCGTAGCTGGAAAAGCACACACTTTGTGTCTTATTGGGACTAAGCCTTTTGAAGAAGATAAAGAAAGAGGAGATGCTGTGATAGTGTGCACTTGTGAGAGCTCCCAGACATCACTACAAAACGCTGAACCGCCAAGGCTCACGGTTGACAGATGTCCTGAGACCGCCCTTCATAAATTTTTTTGGGAAATTCTGTGAATTCGCTAATGATAGTTACTCGGCGCCCCGGCATGAAGGATTACGGCAAATTTTTACTGCATCCGTCCCACAATCGTTTTCAGCGACTCAGCGAAAAGGGTTGGGAGCACATGGACTGGACTATACTCCTCCTCGCTAAGATGCCCGTCATACTCGGCGATAGTGTAATCGCTCCGCAATCGCGATCGCACTATCGCCCTTGCGAAGTGCAATCGCTCGGCCATCGCGATGGTGCCATCGCACTTGCACTTTGCTAGGCTGAAGTGCGATCGCGTTGCGGATCTATTGCACAATCGCCGAGTCTGACGGGCATCTAAGAGGATGCCCTGGACTTCTCATTAAACTTTGACAGGAGATCTAGGTACAACGACATCCTTGAACGCTGATTACAAATCTGGAAACAAAACTGCTACTTGAGCTTTCAATGAAAGTTGCAAACCTTCAAAGTTGGCAAGAGAGCGTTAGTGAGGGAGGTCATGCTTTGCAGCTGCCTTGCAGTCCGGAACAGATACGTATTGATCGTGCGACCACGAATTTGACACGATTACCACGATTGATACGTATCCGTTAAACATCTCAAACTGCATCCGATTTGCGAAGTATGAATGGATCCTAGCCTGTGTAGAGCTGCGGTCGTCGCGGCGCAGTTGAACATAGATTAAAACCGAATCGTGCTTTGCTCCTCTGCAAGCTGTAGCTCTTGTTTGCTCCCCCATCAATACGCGACTTTTTTACGCAATGCTTTACTTACAAGGAGCGTTTCATTATGAAAGGTGAACAAACGGTGTCAAAACGGGTGTCGTTCCCGTGATCTGTAGCGTCA
>MU883608.1:0-10082 GCA_036418205.1 Ostertagia ostertagi | reverse complement strand
AGGATGATGGTAGCCTGATCGTGCTATGTCTGCCGAAGCCAGCGAAGCGAGGTGGGGTACTTTCACGGCGAAAGGTGCTCTGGTTGCTAAGCAGGATTTCGAAAGCATTCCGCCCCCAAAAGCGATCCGCCCACTAGTTCACTTGGTGATTTGGACGATGACGAGCTGCGTTGCCAGCAGCGGCACAACTGGAGCAACTCGAATGGAGCGTAGGTTGGATGAGCTGATGTGAATGTTGATTCTTACTACTACTCACTACGTAGGTGCGATATGCGTCCTGCCTGTCTGGGTTTCCCGGGGAGGTAAAATGGAGGTCGCATCACATACACACCGGCACCAGCAACCACCACGAAACGATGGCCTCGAGTAAACCTTTTGTTCTAGTGATGGTCGTTCGCCGTATGATATCAGAATTAAGGGATTAACATCAAGTCAGGTTTTTGTCTTATTTGATCTGTTGTACTTTATTTTATGAGACTTCAACTGAATTAGATATAATGCAGTTGTGAGATTTTTTGCTCTGTGGCTCTGTGCTTAACGGTTATGAATAAAATGATTTAGTTCCAGGTGGCTCGAAAAAGTTTTTGCGCAGATGTTGAGTGTTTATGTTGCGGAATCTTTGTGGATCGTTTTGGAACATTCACTGTAATAAATATAATATAATATAATATACGATAGCCAGTATCCTTCTGATATCATTTCTGTGGAAGCATTTCGCAACGATTATAGCTGAAAAACTCGTCTCTCTTAGTGAGAGCATGTTCAACTGCTCTGCTTCTACAAACCAAGAAATCGCGCCTATAAACGCGACGCGGCAAAAGCCTACGTTTTGTGATAAATCTTCAGACTGTCTTGCATGACATGCCATATGTCTGGTTGTGCATGACAAGAAACTTGAAAAAAGACCACGAAGGTCCGTCTGTCGCACTGAATGACGAGCGTATTCTAAAGTCGATTGGCAAAAACCCTCGGTGTAATGATCGGGGACTGGCAGAAGTTTTCCAGTGTCATCAAAGCACAATAGCCCTTACTCAATATCGCTTTACGGCACTAGAATGTTTGGAATGATTGACTACCAGCTCCTGCACCAAAGAGTGGGTTCTTCACTCAAACCAGCGCAAACATCACTGGACGACACACTCAGACCTGTAAAACCAAAGACAATATCAACGATGACAGCACAGCAACCTTGAAGGCAGCAATTACTGTATGTTAAGGTAGGTTAAGAGAAGACGTGGTGGTGCTCAATGGTACGCCAGTGGCGAAAAAAGTGGAAAGTCAAACAGGACTCCTTTTCTTTCAGCCATGAACAGGTAACAGCTCAGAAAGCGGACGTATGAATGAGTTCATCGCAACGCGTTTGGTGGCACCATGCCAAACCACGCTCCAATCGAGTTGCTCCAGTTGTGCCGCTGCTGGCAACGCAGCTCGTCCAAATCACCAAGTAAACTAGTGGGCGGATCGCTTTTGGGGGCGGAGTGCTTTCGAAGTCCTGCTCAGCAACCAGAGCACCTTTCACCGTGAAAGTACCCCACCTCGCTTCGCTGGCTTCGGCAGAGCACGATCAGGCTACCATCATCCTCTAATGTTGTTAAATTAATTGAAAGAGGGGTAGTTGGTTGATCCGGCCTTACTCGAAAAGGACATCGAGTGTCCTTCCTAGAAGCTCAGGATTTCTATATAATCAGCACGACAACGGTAGTGTTGTGAGAAATAAGAGAAATAATAAGAATTCAGATTTGAAAGCTAAAGAATTCTCTAGTTATGAGACAACCTGAGTGTACTAACAATCAATGTTCTGGAGATCTCATGTCCATGCTCATCACACGAGATGTTTCGACTGCATTCACTGATGCAACTGACTTATGAATACGAAGGATAGAAGCGTGACGAGCCACATGTATATGGAATCATAAATACCGGTGCCTTTGCAAGCCAGTTCTTAACCATCTCTTTCTCGATAAGACACTGACAATGTTGATACGGGCAGACGGATTTCAATAGCAAGGACAGACTGTGTCTTGACGTTATCAATTTTGGAATCGATTGACCCCTACAAGTATTTGCTGAAAAATCCATTTATCTTAGTGAACTCACGATCTCGACTGTTTACCTCACGATTCCCATTGAGAGAAAGCATACTGGCCACATGGTACTTCGGCATTTCCAAAAGTAGGAAATATCTGAAACTAAATTTTTCGTCACTTGTAACAGAACATCACGCGTCATCAATGCAGCAAAAAAAGAGCAAATGTGGGATGTTTATTGTTAGTTCAGGAGAGGCCCAGCAAATGTCGAAAGTAGTGAACAGCTCACAAGGCCCTACAAAAGGGCGGCAAACGCTGGGCGTTTCATCCTGATACCACTGCAACATCTAATAATGTTCTTCTACGTGCTCATCGCGCTTATGCTTCTCAACAGCTTCACGGCACCCGTAGCTGCACAGGTTATACGGTCTTATAAAAAAACAACAGTAGGGCTTCGTTAATTTCACAACAGGAAGAAAGTCGTTTTCCAGGAGTGCAAGGATGCTCGTAGAGATGGAAGCTGCGCAACATTAAAGGCTGATGGGATCTGCAAAGTGAACCAGCAGTATATGATGCAGGAGTGCAAAAAGACATGCGGCTGGTGTTAAAATTGTGCATCAAATAAAAAATTGTAACGATAATAGCACCATTCGAATGTTCACGCATGTTTTCAAATTGGTTCCAAACAACCGTGACTTCAGTTTCACGGCTTGAAAACGAAAGCTGAAACAGTTGCTTCAGCAACCCCCACCGAGTAAATAGAAATCCAGAAATGTGGAAGCAATTCTTCTCTCTGACAGCACGTATTCGGAAGAGGATGCATCAAAATATTCAGGAAAGGATTCGAGTAGGATGCATCAAAATATTTAGGAAAGGATTCGAGTTTAAACTACAATGCAGGCCTGAGAGCAAAATATTCAATCCCGTGGATTTGGCTCTTCACAGAATGAGGAGGTGTTCCTGTTAGATGACCGATCACGAAACCCGTGGCACCAGGTTTTCTTCTGCAACTAATTGATCGGAACAATTCGTACATTACCCTCTGCATAACCTTGTCTTAGGCTTTGTGACAGCCATTGAGGACATAAAACAATAAGTGTCTACTTGAGCTCTGCGTCCTGGCACCGCTCACGTTCTGTGTAAATCTGATCTTTTGTGAGGATGTGTTCTGAATACGATTTTACAATAGACTCGATCTGCGATCCTAGAACAGCTCCTCTGTCACAATAATTACTGTGTTATTAATTTTTAAACTTACGACGTCCACTGGGTAAACTGTCTCCACACTAAGATAAATGGATTCCCAGCATGTACTTATAGGGGCCGATCGATTCAAAAATTGATAATGTCAAATAGAGTCTGTCCTTGCCATCGAAATTCGTCTGCCCGTCAGAGTCAACCCTGCGTTGCGCAGTTCTCAACGGCCACGTTGCGCAGTTTCGCCCGATTAGACACGTTCTCTCGCGCGAACATTCACACTCGCATGCTCGAGCCGTCTGCGTCTCCGCCCATACAGCGTGCGTTGAGGATCTCTCAACGTGCCGTTGCGAACTGCGCAACGCAGGGTTGACTCTGCTGCCCGTATCAACATTGTCAGGGTCTTATCGAGAAAGAGATGGTTAAACACTGGCTAGCAAAGGCACCTGTCTTTATGATTCCATGCATATGTGAGTCGTCACGCTTCCATCCTTTGTATCCATAACTCAGTTGCATCTGCGAATGCAGTCGAAACACCGCGTGTGACGGAGGTCTCCAAAAATTGATAGTCAGCAATTTGTAGTGACAGCTGATGACAGCTGAGTATACGTACCATAGCTTGTCAGCACTCACACGTATAGCGTGTTGAGCCGGTTAGCCGATATCGGCAATGACCTGCGAGGCTGAAAGCTATACGTATACCATGAAGAAGCTGAGTTGGATGAAATGGTGCCCCGGTAGCGTAACTGGTAGCGCACTTGCCCGGAAAGCGAGAGGTGCGGGTTCTAGTCCCGCCTGGGGCGAAAGTTTTGTTCACAACCCAGCATTCTTGTGAAACATTCGCAAGGCGAACTGCGGCCAAAAACAGCAGTTAACAAACAAAAACAAGTCAATATTATCGAATGTTTCTAGCGTTATTGGAGTCGAGTAAGCATAAGAAGAATGATCATTCACAAAAAAGTATCCTCACAAGAAAATTGGCCCTCCTCAAATACTTCCAAAGGGTGGTTTGGTATGCTCCGTACCCGCGACATCCATAAAGAGAAGAGCAGAATGGCCCAACTGGCTTCCCCACACTGACGGCTAACCTGGACCGAAAGCGAGAGGTGAAACTTTGTCCTCAGCGACGAATGGGATTTCTGCCTTGTCTGAGGATGATGCTGTGAGCCCTATGAAGTGTTTTGTTCGCGAGAAACCTTATTTAAGTATCAGAAACCAACAGTCAAAAATGGTGGTGGGAGTGTGTCATGGATGAAGATGTGTCCGACCATTCGGCGATTCCCCAGTTCTATGTATCCAGCGAAATGTGGGTTGGGCTAAGTACAAGAATAGTCTGTAGAATACAATGCTTCCTTCGATAGTCAGAACTAGCCGGAAAAGATGGGTTTTCTATCGCGGAAATGACCCAATGCAGGCCTACCTCCTCACTGCCGCCTTCCTAAACCCAGAAAAAGAAGCTGTTATGAAGCGACCAAGTCAAGATCTAAAGTCTAATTGAGTTCTACATCCCACGGAAGAACTGGCATGTCGCTCAACCCACATTCCAGTTAAGAATCCCACCAAACAATGTGATTTAGTTCACAGTGTGTAGGGTTCGACTTAAAAGTCCTAAAATTAATAATTATTTTATAATCAACTCCATGTCAATAAAAACGACGCTAACATAGAAATTTAAAGCTACTCATCAAATAACTAATTTATCATGTGGATTCGAGAGCTATTTTGCCGAATTCGCTTTGGAATTGAGAAGTTTCCAAACTTTTGACGCGCCATTTCTTATAAAAATTCGTATTTTTCAAATGCGATTTCTCGTTTTCAAAAAATTATGTTGCCCATCGTAATCTACACTTGATTCTGTATATAATATGTGAATTCGGGGCAATTTCATTGTCTATTGGCTACGCTAGATCAAAAATAAAAAAGTTTCCAAACTTTTGACGCGCATTACTTGAAAAAATCTTATTTCTTGAAAATGATTATGGATTTTTGGAAATTATTCTTCCGTCGTATTCTGGACTTGATTTTGTATGTAATATCTAAATTTGGGACAATTTCGTTATGTGTCGGCCGCGCTAGATCAAAAATAAAAAGTTTCCAAACTTTTAACCTGCTACTGTTCGTGCTCTCAGAGGGAAGAATTGCTTCCTTGATTTCTATTTACTCGGTGGGGGTTGCTGAAGCAACTGTTTCAGCTTTCGTTTTCAAGCTTGTGAAACTGAAGTCAGGTTGTTTGGAACCTAATTTTGAAAACATGCGTGAACATTCGAATGGTGCTATTATCGTTACAATTTTTTATTTGATGCACAATTTTAACACCAGCCGCATGTCTTTTTGCACTCCTGCATCATATACTGCTGGTTCACTTTGCAGATCCCATCAGCCTTTAATGTTGCGCAGCTTCCATCTCTACGAGCATCCTTGCACTCCTGGAAAACGACTTTCTTCCTGTTGTGAAATTAACGAAGCCCTACTGTTGTTTTTTTATAAGACCGTATAACCTGTGCAGCTACGGGTGCCGTGAAGCTGTTGAGAAGCATAAGCGCGATGAGCACGTAGAAGAACATTATTAGATGTTGCAGTGGTATCAGGATGAAACGCCCAGCGTTTGCCGCCCTTTTGTAGGGCCTTGTGAGCTGTTCACCACTTTCGACATTTGCTGGGCCTCTCCTAAACTAACAATAAACATCCCACATTTGCTCTTTTTTGCTTCATGACGCGTGATGTTCTGCTACAAGTGACGAAACATTTAGTTTTCGGATATTTCCTACTTTTGTGAATGCCGAAGCGCAGTACCATGTAGCCAGTATGCTTTCTCTCAATGGGAATCGTGAGGTAAAGAGTCGAGATCGTGAGTACACTAAGATAAATGGATTTTCAGCGAATACTTGTAGGGGTCAATCGATTCCAAAATTGATAACGTCAGACACAGTCTGTCCTTGCTATTGAAATCCGTCTGCACGTATCAACATTGTCAGTGTCTTATAGAGAAAGAAATGGTTGAAAACCATTTAGCAAAGGCACCGGTCTTTATGATTCCATGTATATTTGGGTCGTCATGCTTCTAACCTTCGTATCCATGAGTCAGTTGCATCAGTGAGTGCAGTCGAAACATCTCGTGTGAGGTAGATTGTCTCATAACTAGAGAACCCTTTAGCTTTCGAATCTGAATTTTTTATATTTCTCTCAAGTGCTTGCTCATCTATAGCATGCACCGCCATTATCTACACACCGTTGTCTATACTGGAGCGATAGAGGGCACTGCTTTTGCGCTCTCAGAGCTCCATGGACTTCTTGCGTCGTAAGAAATCATCGAACGTGACTGCGCTGGTGATTGTGCCTAATACGACAAGCACTCCGGGCAATACTTTGACTCAATGTCATAAGTTGCGAGAGCGGCACTGCACATCGAATCGAGGAAAAATGCAAAAGGAAAATCGGAAGATATCTAGAAGCGTTTGGCAGATGTACATACAGGAGTGTGCTGCCATATTCAGCTGACGGCGGACGGCGAACTCGAAAAATTGGAAATTACATACAAGTGAAAGCTGCACATCCAGCGAACTCTGCCAAGTTCCCAGCTTTGCTCAAACTGCCACATTCCATCACAAATCTGACAAAGACCGCCAGCATTCACATGGCTTTGATTTTATCTGTTTTGCGTAAAAGTTGTACAGCAAGCACTGGCCTTTGATTTTATCTGCTTTGCGTAAAAGTTGTAGGAAGAAGGCTAGGTCATAAAAGGTGTAGGCCTCCCACTATGGCTGGGAAGGTGGAATAGGGATAAGTAGAATATGGCATTGATTTATACTAGGAGTCTTTTGGAGGTTTGTTGCACTCTTTCGAATTTTGCTTGATTCCACACTCCACACTTGACTTCAGTATTCAGAATATGGATCATGCTTTATATTAGGATGGTAAGAAAGTCCTGAGCCGTTTGACACTTTTTTTGCTTTACTTTTTTATTCCGCGTACAATGGAATCTACTCAACAATATAATCACCATTGTTACTCACTACAGAGTCCCACCTAATGGGCAGGTCAGCGACCCCCTTCTCCCAGAACTGAGCAGACTGAGAGTCAAAGAAATCGCTGACCGCTCTTTCAACGTCTTCAACTTTGGTGAATTTTTTCTTCGCTAGGAATGCCTTGAGGGGATGAATAAGTGATAATCAGAGAGGGCAATGTCAGGGGAATAGGATGGGTGGGGAACGCGTCCCAGACCAGCTCTTCCAATTTTGCACGGGTCTCTTTAGCTATGTGGGGCCTGGCGTCATCGTGGAGTAGGTGGACAGAAGTTCGTCTCGGTCGTTTTTCTCGAACAGCGTCCGCTAGTTTCTGGAGCTGACTGGCCGGTAACGGTATGCCCTTGCGGGAGCAGCTCATAATACAACATTCCTCGCGAATCCCAGAGGCAGCAAAGAAGACAGCTTTTGGGGTGAAGGTCCGATTTTGCTTGTGTCGGCGGGTCTTCTCCTCGAGGGAGCCACACGGCACTGTGCTTGTTAGAATCGTAGAGGACCCAACTCTCATCTCTCGTAATCATGCCTTCCAAAAACTCCTTTCGGTGCGGACAAAGAAGGAGAAACTGACAAATGGGTACCCGCCTGAACCGCGTGCTATCGGTCAAGACATGAGGGATCCATCGAGTCGGCACTTTCCTGTGGCGAGGGCGTGGAGGGGACCGAGGACTGTGGGATGGGTGCACCCGAGTCTTATCACAAGGCTGCGGGTGCTCCGGATCCTCTTCGACAGCGCCGAGAACGGTGGAGTCTTCCACTGTTTGGGGGCTTCCCAACCTTGACTTGTTTTCGGAAGCCGTGTCTCCTCCTTCGAAGCCTGCGAACCAGAGCTTGGCACTGATGATGGAAGTGGTGTCCCTTCCCAATGCGCTGCTGATAATGTTGACGGTTTCCACTGCTCCTGTGCCGCAGCGCCATTCATTGAAGATGATCGCTCGAAAGTGCTCTTGTGGAATCGACATCATGATTAAAGTTAAAGAAGGCAACCCGGCAATATATACCTACTGCGGAGAAGTATGATCGACAGCGATAATCTATCACGTAGCAGATTCTAGGTATCGATCAATAAGCGAAAGTTCTGGAGCTTTCGAAAAATCGGCTCAGGACTTTCTTACCATCCCAAGAAGTTAGCTTAGAAAAATGTTTGCTTCCTTGTCTCCTTGAATATTTCTGAAAAGGAATTATACAGCCTTCAAAGCCTTCCGAACAACCTCCTTAACCTGGCTTCAGATTCTGGAACTGAAGAGGGATGCGCCTGGATCCTCTACAGAGGCACTTAGAAGAGCACTAAGTATTGCATTATATTGCTACTGAAGTTGTGTCCATTTCGTACATTCATCGCGAAAGACTTCGATAAATTGACGAGTATGTTAAAGCCACATTGCAATTTTATCATTCTTTCTGCGGAGCTTAAGGCAAGCTCCCCCTCCCCCCCACCGGCTGGAACTGGTGTATAGGAGTGCTCATGGTGATGGTTGAGCTGTGGAGTGAACTGAAAGTGGAAAAGAAAGCATCGAAATGCCACAATTGAGGCCTGAATTCTCAGTAAGATCGCATCTGGCGCGAGGGAGAAACCGATTGAACAGGGAAGACAAAACACGTGAGAGAGCACGATGACCTCTACAACAATCGCATGGGTGGGACGGTTGCAAGTTCTTGAAGGCAAACCCCGGATTAGCCCGACTAGTAGGAGGGATACCACGGGAAATTGTAAGGTCCGTACTACCTAGATCACTCCAGCTTCGTCGCAAAAATTGCGCGGTTAGGGCGCTAATCCTTACGGGCCTGCAACCATCGACTCCCTTCCAACGCCCACCCACCGCGAGAGGTGGTGAGATCAGCGTGCATTGATGTAGAGATCAGCGTGCTCTCTCAAACGACGTGCTCTCGCGTATTTTGTCTTCTTTGACCGCCCTTTCTCGCCATCGTACCACATCCGACCCTATTGAAGGTTAAGGCCTTAATTTCAGCGTTCCCAAGATTTCTCTTGCTTTCCTTTCCACTTTCAGGTCGTTCCGCAGCTAAGCTATCACTACAAAGCGCTGATAGCACCTGTTTAATCCCGGAGTTTGCCTTTAACAATTAGCCCTCCAACCGCGAATTTTGTGCGAAGAGGCACGCCTTCTGTAGGTGCAAACCCAACAAGCTCTCCCGCGGCGTGGCGCCTACTAGTGAGCTGGTCCATGGGGTTAGCCTTTACTGTTCCGTCTATATGTGGTGTGTTGTGTTCGCATGTGCAAAAAAGGATGACAAAATGAAGACGCGCGTCAGGACGTGCAATGCGGCCTTCAAGGTATAACACTCTTGCGCTGCAGTCTGTTGTTAATGAGTTAAGACAAGAGGCCTTCGAGGCAGCATCACACACCTGATTATTTTTTTTTTCATATATCTTGGCATGGCTTAAAAATCATCTGAGCACCATCGCAGTCATGAACTCAAACATGCTTTTACTACCAACCTTAATCAGGTTTTGAACTGTGATGCTGTGTAATGTGCAGCGGTTTGTGACCTCGGGCTTTCGTACGTGTATAGGTTGTTGGAATTTTTTCGCATTCATTGTTTCATATTTAACACAATCAACCTGACAACTTCTACCGTTGTCGTGCCGATTATATAGAAATCCAGACCTTTCTAGGAAGGACACTCGATGTCCTTTTCGAGTAAGGCCGGATCAACCAACTACCCCTCTTTCAATTAATTTAACAACATTAGAGGATGATGGTAGCCTGATCGTGCTCTGCCGAAGCCAGCGAAGCGAGGTGGGGTACTTTCACGGTGAAAGGTGCTCTGGTTGCTAAGCAGGATTTCGAAAGCATTCCGCCCCCAAAAGCAATCCGCC
>MU883607.1:0-20846 GCA_036418205.1 Ostertagia ostertagi | reverse complement strand
ATCCCTGAACAACTTTTACTTAGCTGTTTCAACAATTAGACGGAAATACCATGACGTTGAAGGCAGATTTACAACAAGAGCAGCGATACAGTCACATGTGTGCGTAATAAGTAAATAGATAATTATGCAAATAAAACGACGAGCTAAACTAGCGGCTACGACTTGACAGGGATGGTGCGTCCGGAAAAAAAACTGTGAGCTCTGACAAATGTTTCTTTCTTCAAAACTAATATTATTAGTTGAAACAGACTCAAGAGTTATTGATTCTAGTACGTGAAGCTTTCGAGTTCAGAAGGGACCGTGCTTTGTTGAGCACGTTCTCTAACCCAAAATGGAAGGGTGATCCACAAAATGCTACAAGAATCTCAAACTTGAGTTATTTCTTGGTTTTCTGACACCGACGTTCGCACCATCCTGTCAATTCGTTGCCACTGATTTAGCCAACCATTCTCAGTATACGGCTGTATAGTGCACCGATATGCAATCAGACTTCAGCAAATGTTCGAAGTAGATAGAACTGGAGCATGAATTTGAAAGATGACAATTGTCTTATGGATGCGCCATGCATCCCACCGCTGCTCACCCTCGGTAATATTTTACATGGATCAGCCGACGTTTCCTACGCTGTTTGAAGTCAGACACCAGTTAATAGACTTTGAAGAAAACAAAGAAAAGCTTCGTTAGCTTGGACGACAAAACCCACTTCCCCCCAAATCCTACAGAAAAGAGCGATCTGTACTACCGTCTAATGCAACCTAAATTAAAACTGAAACCAGAAATAAGATAGTTTCATGTTTTCTTTTACTGTTCTTAAAAAACAGTGGAAAGTGGGAAGAACATATCATCACCTAAAACAGGCTCTTCGTCTGCACTCTGCTGCAAAAATTCTAAGGTCCTCTAAGGTTCCTTGAGGTTTTGGGGGTAGTGGGAAGGTGAAGAATCGAAAAATAAAGAGTTACATATTCGTAGACACCTACAGGGATGTGCAATTCAGAGTGTACCTCAAATATAGCAATACCAATGTAATTTATGCCCTATAATTGAAAATATTTATAAAATTAGCCGTATGTGAACATTCCGGCTCTAGAAATCATCATAAAACCAATCTTTATTCAATTCCTTGGATGGCAAGCTCAGCGGTAAAAGGCGTCACATGCGGTAGCGACTTTTGAGAAGCAAACTTCGTCTACGGCACGTAAGCTCGGCGGCGAGTGGGTAGTGCAATGGCGCGCCTTAGCACGCGCGCGGTTTCCCTTTATTCCCTTCCCCCTTTCCGGGATCGAGTCCTGGGTCGTGCGTCAGTCCGACACCAAGCCTTTCCATCCCTCCGGGTCGGTTAATTGGTACCAGACTTGTCTGGGAGGATAAAAACACTGACTTGAACATCGGCTGGCCCCCGCAAGTCATTGTATAGGCCACATCGCATTCAAATGCCACTGCGAATGTACAAATGGAAGTAGAATGCGTGCCGCATCCCAAAAAGGGATTGATCAACGGCAAATGCTTTATTCTTTCACTTAACCAAGCTTTACGTCCATCGAGAGTCATTGGCTGCTACCAAACTGGCCTTGAAACCCAATCCGAATATTGAGAGTACAGATTTCAAAATGCCTATGGATGCTCCAGAATCAGTTACCAGAAGTCGAGTTTGTGGCGCAACCATGAAGCCCACACCAACTCTTAACACTCTACCATTTTTATTTTACCTTTGTTTGGAAATCAAAGCGCCAAAGAAACCATATAGAGTTTTTTTTCGATTTTTAAGACTTTTTTGTGAATTGCTGGAACTTCTTTCACAAGTCCAAGTGTGATGCGATAAATTGTTATGCAAGAATGGCAAGCAGTGTGCTTTCCCAAAACTGAAAAGAAAATGACTCCGAAATTCTCGCGGCCACAATTCGTTGCATCATTCTTCAACGACTATAATCGTCTTCGAGTCAGCGGCGGAATCCACGGACTGCTTCGATCGTGCTTCAAGCGCTTTCGTTCATGTCATCTGTGAAGGGTTTTTTGCGAGTCAGACGAGTTCTGAGGTCCGCGGCTGAGAACCGCGCACACTCGCCCTGAAACTCGCAGAGAAAAGGGCAGACTAGGGAACGGGCGCACCTTATCGGCCGTCGAGCTCTCTGACTGACTGCTACTGCCCCATGCCAGTTCTAATTGGCAACGATGGCAACGACTGCGCAAAAACGCCGAATAACGAGCTACGATTTATCGTTGATAAGGGGAAAATTCCCACGAGGTGCTGTTTCTGTCGATTCTGGTGAACGGTGGAATATCAAGAGAGTGAATAGACGGCGTTCCCATGGGCGGATTTTGGTCTTTCCTGCACCTCTGCCGCTTTTCTGATGGCTGAGCCACAAGCCGGACCCGAACTTCGCTTTTACAACCATCTCCTTCGCCTTTATGGGCAAGAAACTCTTATGCGTTTCATCGCCACGATTAGCCCAACTGCGCTTCCCAAAGCTTTGGAAGAACTTCGAGTAAACCCCACCATAAAATTTTCTCTCCTTTTCTCCTTGATCTGATGTGTTTCCTTCAAAAAAATCAGCCTTTGAAAGGAAATTGTAAAATTTTGTTCCACTATTTACCCTTTGTATACGCCATGCGTCATAGTTCCTTTCCAATCACAAAAACAGTTGAATCTGTTTCAAAATGGGACACACTGAGATAATTTGGTGCTGAAGGTCATCATACTTTTTCTGAGGATTATTCCCCTTCTAATTAGCTGTTTTATGAAATATAATAAATTTCAATTTAAAGTGGTGGAAGGTTATCCTAAAACGCTTATGCTAAGTTATTCATCTTGGAAATTCTAATGAGGATACGCTTTTCGCCTTCACGATGGAATCATGTCCTAATTCCATACCTCTAAAATTTTCACCACTTGACCCGATCCTCAACCCAATAACTGCGTGCACGCGTCAGCGCCTGCCCACTGCTTCCAACACGTGAATAAATAACAAAAAATGAAAAATGCTTGGCATTGCCGTCTGGAAGAACGAAGAACAGAAGTTCCGAGCAGTTCTTTGGAAATCGGATAAGGTTCCCACAAGATCGTACTAAAAGCGATCAAAGTTATTTCACATGCAGGATGGCAGTTCGAATGACATCCCTGAACAGCTAAGTCATTCCCCAGGCGGACCCCTCGGTAGAGGACTCGCCCATCTTCGTTTGGCCATTGAATCGGCTTTGGCTCTAGTTTCAGTTATATATTCGCTGTCACTAAGAGCATTCTGACCTATAGCCGCAGGGCACCATTGATCCGCACCCCGTCCCGATGTTCTACCTCTCGTCGTTCCTCGTCGCTCCTCTCCAACCGCCATATGTATCTATATCATCCTCCACTCGTCGAGATTCTCGAATTAAACAACAAGCACCGGTCCCCAGAGAGACTGGCGACCATTAGAACTGTTTAATGGCCACTCTGGGGCAGCCCGGCTATGCTGTTCGCACTGAGATCCCTTCTGGGACATGTTTTCTGTTGGCATCTGCGGAGCAAATTGCCCGAGTTTCAAAGGTCTCACGTCCAAGAGCTCATTTCTCAAATCACGTCCGTAATGTCATCAGCATAGTGTGCTGCCTAATTGCTATTAAACAAGCCGTGAGCTGGCGTGCTCTAATAATTGCTTGCTGAAGCAGTGTTGGTGGCACGTTTCCGCCGCTGTACGAATTCGGTAATGAGCCCAGAGTCATCATAGGGAGATCTTCAAGTCCTCCTTGTCACTCAGACCATGTCTTGAAATCCTTCGGTAACGCTCGGTGTTGACGGTAATGTGACCTCAAGTTGTGTGATTTTGAATGTTTAGACGGCTGGCTGATCAATTAACGCGACCTCCGCGGGACCTCCATGGGTCATCCTCGGGTCATCCAAGTGATCTAGATTCGCGTGCGACCTTCAATTCCACATTGCGCCGTGACCCCACAAAGCAGTGTCGCAATAACAGTGTCCCAGCACCCGTCACGATACGAGTCCCCCACACACACACCCGTGTCAACCCCATTTCTCATCCCTTTCTCCGACCTAAAGTTATGAATTTCTTCTTTACGATAAGAACACGGCTGTGCTGATTCATCACGATGGGACCTTTAATGAAAGGCGTCTCGGTTGAACCCCCGTTTTGACACCGCTATCAGCTGTGTGATCGGTCAAGAGGTGATAACACCTCACGGTGATTGCGTTCACGAATCGTTTGACCTCCTGGTGGGGTTGGTGCTGAATTTTTCATCGTCTGATCAATTGAAAGTCATTTTTCGCGGAGTTTTTCAATTTAATAGTGATATCTCCTTTAGTAGGTCAAAGTTCACGAACTTCCTATCATGTGATCGGCTTTTCATTTATTTATCTAAATATTTACTGCAAGAAAGCGGGCTCAATCAAAATTTCCTGCACAATATTTTGCCCAAACCAAGGTCGTATTAGTATTCTGGTCCATGAATTTTCAATTATGAAATTTAAATTTGATATTCTCCTTGATCTTCTTCCTTGTCCACCTACTCCTAGTTGTTCTGGGTCCTTCCACTTAACTGCTCAACCCAATTTTCCGTTTCGCATTCCGAACTACCTCTGAACTTTTACAGGCGGCTGCCGCTCGCAATCACTTGTTCCAGAACCACGGCGCCGTTCCGGCGGTGATGCCGAATCTCTTGCAGCATATCTCTGCTCTTCGAAATGCCCAGGTGAGAAAGGTTCTTCGTACCCCAAAGATCGTCTCTACCTTTCCCTCGGGAGACGTGCGTTTCTCCTCCTGGGGTCAGGTCACCACAGTTGCGCGATCATTGAAGCTTAAGGTTAAGTTTGGGTTTAGACTTAGGTTAAGGCTTATGCTTACACATTGGCTTATGCCTAAGCCTATGATTGGGCCTAGGCTTAGTCCTAAGCTTGCTCCGAGCGAATGAACGGCGTCTCAATTTTAGGTTTATTTATTTTATAGCTATTGTACAATGTTGGTAAAACAAATCAATACGTGAATAAAAGCTAGCTTACAATAGGCATATGACAGCAAATTTAGACAGGAACAAATAATAATAGGATAATCAGGATAAGAAAATACAATATAAAAAAGGACCTGACCCCAGGAAGAGAAACGCTACGTACCCCTTTTCCTCAGAACTCCTAAGGATCTCTCTTTTTCTGCCCTTTTGACTTGCGCACTGGATTGCTCTTTAGCGTCACGTTATGATCCATTGGTTGTGAAATTTTTCGTAGCAAATCCTCTTTTGCTTACAACCGGCTATTGCAATGTTTTACGCTCGGATCGCTATCGGCGAGGTATAGTGTGGGCGGTTGTCGCTCGGTTGATCGCTCGCTCGTCAACCGATGACAATACGTCATCAAGAAGGAAGAAGCCGGCTAAGGTCAGCAACGCAGCAGATCCGCGAGCTGACCGCGACGTTAGCCCTTCAGAACCGGTTCCCATAAGCACTCGATAATTGGGCTGTGCTTGACCGCGGGCAGTCCCGCTTACGCCCTCACAAGCAACAAGTTTTGGGACGCCGTACGATCGTCCCAAAAGCACGCGCACAGCGCCCTCCGATTTGCGATCTCGGGGATCTAACGTGAATGATTTGAGTTGCTGTAGATGGAATCAGTGTGAGCCGTGCAGTTACCGTGGCTTGTATAGTTGCAAGGTGAGCGGACGGCAGATGGCAGAAGGTCGTCGCGTGCTGCGTGTGTGTGTATGGAACCAGTTCTGGCCAAGTGCCCATGCCATGACGATGGCCTCCACCCAGATCACTCGGCGACACATCCACCTGCTTCGCACCAGCCGGCTGGCTGGCCGGCTGCCTCCTGCCGTCCTCGCGTGCGTGTGTCTCCCTCCCGGGTGAGGTCATCGTTGTTTTGCGGGAGAGGGGCGCGCTCGCCCTCAACCCCGCCCCCTAATGATTCGAACGCCGGTAATAATAACCGCTGCCAGCCAGCTGGATTTTCGCCAACTTTATCGTCTCTCAGATGTCCCTCATGAGCTCTTCGAACGCCGATGATGATCGCGTCCACTTCCGTGTCTATGCGAGCATACGTGTGTGTGAGCGAGTGGTGTGTGTGTGCTGTTATTGATGTGGGAGCTCGTTGTCGTCGAACGTCGCATTGCATGAAAAATTTTGACGGCTCCTGGCCGATGGTGGTGAATAGGCGCTGTTGGCGCGTGATGATCGCCTCTATCAGTTATTTTATCAGTGTCCTTGTTTGACCTTTGGTTTGCGTCACTTTTCTCACTTCAACTCCTTCAGTTCGGACCGAGGCCGCCGGGGTCAGCGTGATCGAAACGCCGCTTTGTCACAATTTCAGGCCGATCCATTCAGAGGGGTATTTTAAACGAATGGGTCTGCGCTTACCACGACGGGGCACAGTTTTCGCTGACGAATGCGTCCACGGCGCTTCGCACCTTCACTCGTTATTCAGTGGTTCACATCGATTGTCTGGCCTTTGACCTTCTCGGCTGCCTCCATTTCCCTCTTTCCCCTGCTCCTCCTCCACCTCGTCTCTCATTCCGTCGCTCCCTCGCTCCTCACTCAAGTGTACGCTTTCAGCCTTCTCAGATTTCCAAGGCGCACCCTGTAGTGCTGGTTAATTGGAGACCTTTTTGAGACTCATCCACCATGAAATTTTCTCATTTCTTTCCTCCAGTCCGAGCGTTCCGTCGGCATTTGAGGGGTCGTCAGGTGAGGGAATATCAACAATTGGGTGAGGGTGTTGGCCGCTTCCGGGTGCTTTTTTCAATTTTTCCCCCTAGGGAACAGTGGCCAACGATGCCTTCGTTTCAGCCGTGTGCAAGTGTATTCGCTGTCGATGTTTCTAAAGTGACTTTTGCCATAACTGGCAATCTAAAGGGCAGTAAATCGATGAGCACGTTCATCGCGTTCCCATGACGTCGGCATCTGCTTAAAAGTCTGTTCGCATTCACCGTTCGAGCGCTGACCCTCTAGAGGAAAGCGAAGAAGGGAGCGGCATGAAATGGATTGCGCCAAAATGCTTAGGTCTAGGTTTTGCCTTCATCCCTTTCTGGTTCCTGTTCCAAGTCCGTCGATGATTAGCAAGGACATTTCTTTGATTTTCCTGGATCTCTTCATCAACTCAGCACAGAATTCTCCCATTTTTTTTTAACCAATTTCCTAAGATCAAAATGACGATTTTCAGTTGGCGAATGCGGGCGTGATGTCCGGAGTGCGGGTTGGAAGTCCTCAACGGGCCGATTCGATCTCGTCCCGAGCAGGAGGAGAAGCAGGTAGTGCTGGCGGAGAACTGTGTGTGGTCTGTGGTGACAAGGCCAGTGGACGACACTACGGCGCCGTTTCCTGCGAAGGCTGTAAAGGCTTCTTCAAACGATCCATCAGAAAGCAGGTAGGCAGCAGGCTTCTCTCATCATCTCTCAGATCTCCCGCAGCGCGCCCTTTCATCCCTTTACTAGCCAGCGCTATCGACGAGATTGTTACTCTGACAACGCAAAGGTCGCCCGAGGGCATAATACCCGCAGAGTCGGGGCAAATGAACTTGTGCACCGCTTATGCGATAAACGAGGCTAATAAATGCGGGTTACTCGGAGAAATGAAAACTGGCTGATCACTAGTGCTAGCCCCCGTTTCAGAGTTCAATTTCAGATCGGCTACATGTGTCGTGGAGCCAAGGACTGTCCGGTGACGAAGTTCCATCGAAATCGATGCCAATATTGCCGTCTGAAGAAGTGCCTGTCGATGGGAATGCGCAGTGAGTGTGAGTAGCACCGTTCATGTTGGTGAAGTCTGGCTTCCTTTAGATGCTCATAGTCGGTCATCTGTCCTTCAGCGCTAATTCGGCCCAGTATGCCATCAGCTGATGGCTCTAATCCGACATCCCCGTCCCCGTGCTTTCGCAGACCGTATCTCGCCCGGTGACTATGGTAACCCCGAGCACGTTTCGGTAGAGCAAAACAGGGCCGATCGATTTTACGACGGCCATCCATAGCTATTCTAATTAGCAGTCTGCATGTCACGAATAACAATTATCGCCCCACCCTGCCATGCAACGCGCACACGCTCGGCCCGGCCGCTGGCCGCCCCGTGTGACGCTGAAGTGAACCTGGGCAGGTCGACGACCCCGATTAGTGCCACAAATCACCTTTTATAGAGGTTTTATCCAGGGCGACCAAGTAGAGTTTGTTCCAGCTGTTCAAGCCGAGCGACGTCCCGTGCAACAGATCTGCGCCGACAGCCCACCAACCATGGTGCAGAGTCACAACGCCTCGGCAAACACCACGGTTAGTGAAATTTTCACTGCAGCAAGTATTAACGAGTCGATTAGATTTGCTATTTTCACCCATAAAAATTGGTTACAAGTGATAAAAATATTTTTTCTTCTTATTGATTATTAAAGTGAGACTTTCTCGTTTTTGAATTCGAAAAAATATTCCGGAAAACTAGCTTCTCCAGGTTCTAGCTGTAGCCACGGTGATCTGGCTATTCTTAGTAGCTGTTTTTACTCGTATGACTCAGGCTCCAGGAGGTGGATCCAAGACTGCATTTGTAGGCTAAGCCAGGATTGGTAATTGGAGGGATAAGAGTTGGGATCAAAACATCCCCCTACTTGCTGGCCTTTTAGAGTTGGAAGTGTATTAGTCAAGAGCCTTATCAACCACAATAAGGAAGGGTTTTGAGGGGAAGTAATAGGAAGAATCTCCTAAATGAGGCCTTGCTGGACCCGACATTTCCCGCAGAGCAAAACTCAGAGTGGGTGACCAAAACTGGCGAGGTCTAAAATCAGATTTTCATTCGTTTCTGTTGTGAATCAGCTTTTCTGAGCCCATCT
Source organism: Ostertagia ostertagi (assembly GCA_036418205.1). Taxonomy (NCBI): domain Eukaryota; kingdom Metazoa; phylum Nematoda; class Chromadorea; order Rhabditida; family Trichostrongylidae; genus Ostertagia; species Ostertagia ostertagi. The sequence goes on along the minus strand of MU883607.1, from coordinate 12,064 downwards.
TTAACTCATTATATTAGAACTCAATGGAAATGAAGTTTTTTTTTCGTCCTCTACGTAAAAAGCAAAAAGCATAAACTCAAGCTTCAGATCTAGTAGTTTTGGTAGCCTGAACTAGGAGGAGAAGTGAAGGTCTAGCCAATGTAAGGGGTTCGTTTCAGTTTTCGCGCTCAGGTCAGGTCACCCGAAATTAAGACACCACTCATTTGCCCGACGAAAGCATAGGACTAAGCCCGGCCTAACTGTAGGCTTCAGCGTAGGAAGAGGTCTCAGCCTAAGTCGAACACAAGCATAACCTTAGCATTCAGTGCGTAGCTTTGGCGTCCTGACCTGGGAGGAGAATTGAACGTCCTCTCACTCAAGAGATGACCAAAAAAAAGGAAAAGGTGATGCAGTGCGAGGGAGGTGTGCATGAATCCCATGACTCCCATCCAACTAAATTTTCGGGAAGGAAAAAAGGAATTAGTCAGGTTTCATTCGTTTCGTGGGCTTGCGGAATGGCTAAGTGTTAAAAAAATCAGCAATAGTAAACTACTCTTACAGTGATAGTGAGATGCAGGATCAACCGTCCGTTTGCACTATTCGAACGGGGGGGGGGGTTCGCATTTAGGGTTGAGTAAGGTCAACTACCTCTGAGAAAGTGCGAATTTATAAAATCGTGAAAATTGTAGGACTTGCATAGCTCACTTAGCTCTCCCCTCTATCCCTTCCCACTTCCTCACTTGACGTCCCGGGAAAAGTGGGCGTAGAATGACCGGTTCCAGAATCAAATGTTATAGAAACAGCTAACCATGAACCATGGATAGCGGTGGGTTTAGGGGAGGGGTGGGGGTTATTGGGAGAGGCGCCCAAGACCGGCTGCACTTCTGGGGAGCCGCATCGAGATCTTTAAAAAAAGGGAGGGTGGTCGCAAAATTCCTGGGCGCGAACGCCAATGGTGGATGGTTGACCCTGGGGGAGTACAGTATAATGGCTTCTTACAAATTTGTTTTGTCACAAATTGACGATTTTTGTAGTCGCACTATAAGGGCAGCTCATAAAAAGTTCAAAAAAAAATCTGTTAGGCGTTGGACTCCAATCCGCTCATGAACGGACTGCTGGCAATCGTAAAGAACGAGCACGAGCAACTTTTGGAGTGTGACAAAGCGATGATGACTGTCAAGAAGGAAGAGGGCGCCAGCTCGCCGATGAGTGCCATGGCGAGGCCGATGAGCGCCAGTCCAACTGTCGACTTCAGTAAAAAGGGTACGACAGGACAGATTCTGACATTGTATATTCTCTTGAAATTATCCTTTCCCAGGAGTCGGTCGGAGAGGACGAGTGCGGCATCGATGTGATGACTGTGATCGGTATGGGACCGTCTGAATCGCCATCATCCTCCGGAACAGCCTCATCGGTCAGCGAAGACGGACCCATCTTCAACATTGAGGTATGTTCCAGTGTTTTGCTTAATGGGACGCTTATGTAGTTAGGGGGGACATTGAAATCGAGTGATTTCACTACCTATATTCTGAGCTTCAGCCTTAGGGATTGAGGGATTTGGGAAGGCAAGAGCAACCTTTGCTCTTTCTGGCGTTTCTCCCCTCTCCTGGGCTCATGTTTAGTCTTAGTGTTACCAAGCAGGGGCTTTTAATTGCCCTGTTTTGAATATCGCTCCCCTCCCCCCACTCCCCAAGGACATGAGCGCGCTTTACTGTGCTTGTATTCCATTTCATGTTTGCTGAAATTCCCCAACTTATACATTTTCGTGTGATGCCGCTTATTCGCGTGCCTTACCTATTCAATACGGTGACTAGTAAATTTGAATTTGAATTTGACCCCTCACCTTTTCAGCGGTGTCGATTCGAGTTGCCGGTGCCACATCCACCCCCAGCCGAATTGAATATTCAATTCATTTGTGAGACGGCCAGCAGACTGCTGTTTTTATCAGTACATTGGATGAAAGAAGCTCGAACAGGTTTAAAGTGAGTGAATTAGTGCCTGTTCGTCAGGCTACCATGGCGCAATGCGTGTGTGCGCTGTTGCGGCGTGACGATAACACCCTTGTGAACACGTGATCAATTCCTCTAAGAAGTTCTGACCGCAAAGTCAACGTTTTTAAGGCAAAATAGACGGCCGAACTCCTGCAATTGTTCGTGAGCTATTGTTTGTTGCAATTGACAAGAAGCAAACTTCTGGAGAATTTCTCTAATTAATCTACTCTTATTAGTTTGGAAAGAGAGCAGATCTATGGGAGGCGTTTACATTTACAGTTTGGAATGGAGGTCGGACAAGTGCGTGGCGTATCCCAGCAGAATCGTTGAGTGCGAGCGTTCAAACTTTTGAAGCAGCTTATAAGCCAGCGCTCGTTGCACAATAAACCAGTTCGAACTGATGTCCGTTTGAAGCGCGCTTTTCGCTGCGAACTTCCTTTCTGTGAGCGCTTTAGCGAACCAATGGACTTCGTCCAGTTCAGTCGATGCGATTTCGAGGGTTCACAATGTTTTTTCCCATTCAGACCATTCACACTGGAATCGGTGATGAAGACGAAATGGTGCGATCTGTTCGTGCTCGGGTTGATGCAGTGTGCCGAAGAGGTTGGGCTGTCACGAATGCTCGAAGCTATGAACAGTCATCTGGCGGCTTGCAGTCGAGTCGGGTAAGTCATGGTTTATACTACTTCGCAGCGACAGAGAGGCGTTCTGAACCTTTTTTTTCAATCGAAATTTCGTATTGGCAGAACGGCGATTCCTGAGTCATATATTTTTTTTGGGTCGATTCTGATATTATATGATTTTACATTTTGCTTTCTGCTTCATTGTTAGTGCAGTAGGGGTATGTTGGCAAGGGTCGCGGCATACTCAAAGTAAATCTCGAAAGGGATTTCGTCCAAGGCCAGCCAGGCCTTTCACCCTCCCCCCCCTGGGGTTGCTTATTTCGTACCAGGCATGTCTAGCAGAATAAAGACACTTATTCTCACATTGTCTGGCCATCGCAAGCTATTTTTTAGGCCAATTTGCTTCCATGGTGTCATCCGATTCTGATGAGGCCATAGAGCGCAGTGGCGCATTTCAAAAGAACTTGATCACGCTGTGATGCTTCTCACCCTCTTAATCACTTCTTACGTTGAATTTTTCGTATCGTCTGGAACGTTCGAAAGTCGGAGTGGTCCATCATGAATTACAAGCATTTTCTTGCAAAAAAAACTTCAATATTTTTCTCCGCAGAGCTCCTCCAGTAGATCATTTTGATAGGATCCCGAACTGGTACTGCCAGTTTAGTTCATTTGTTGTCAGGTTCAACTAAGACATTTTCAGAACAATTCCGGCGATAAATTCTAGAATATTCCTGATTGACGACCGGTACTGAACTTATCTGAGTTCTCAAAGTTTAGCTTCGAATAACTCTCGAGGATTTAAAAAAATTCAACTCTACTAGCCTTATTTTTTTTGATAATGGCGTTACCATTACGAGAAATTCATGGTCCGGCTATTGACTGTGTCTGAAAAACCTGTTCCAATTGAGTAAATAGGTTCATTTTCACAATACATTTGTCACTTCCTAATTAAAGGAAACCTGTGTCTACACAAACAGATTGTTTTCCATTTGTTATCCATCTGCCTTCAAAACATCACCGGTATAAATACCTTCATGCTGAGTATGGTTCAGTTTATCCACTCTGCTGCTGTGTTTATCCCAATAAACGACTTTGGACTCAGTGTTCGACGCAGCCGGAAGCAGAAGTCAAAACAAGTGGCGACCACGGCAGGATTCTCTGTGAGTTTTCGAAAAGAAGATTACAGCACACCATAGTCGATGCCGCCTACACTCAGAAGACAAGCTAAGCGCCATCGCCAGTCCAGTGGACCCGTGCGGTCCAACACAACGCTTTCTCAAACGACAACGCTCCCGTATGTTCCAGCAGTCAACTCGTCGCTGCTCAATTTCGTCGATGCTTCTATTCTCAGTAAATTGGAACTTCCCACGTTCGATGGAAACATCCTTGAGTACCCAGAATTTTCGTCTCGGTTTGCCACGTTAGTCGGCAATAAGGTTCAACTCGATGACACGACAAAATTTTCCTTGTTGAAATCTTGTCTGCGAGGTCGTGCTCTTCACGCGATACAAGGACTCTCCATGACTCCTAACAACTACAAGATCGCTATGGACATCCTCGCCACCCACTTCGACGACAAAGTGACTATGAAACATATCCTCTACACGAAGTTGTCACAACTACCGAATTGTGACCAGGAAGGTCGCAATCTTCAAACTCTGTACAACCAAATGTTTGCTCTAGTTAGGCAGTTTGCTGAAGACGGAAATGACTCAAACGAGACCGGTTTAGGAGCAATTCTGCTTAACAAACTTCCTGCCAGAGTACGTAGTCAGATATATGACAAGACAAACAATAGCCACAACCTCTCCCCGACCGAACTGCTACACTTGCTCACCGATATAGTCCGTAAAGAAGCCGCACTATCAGAGATTGATTATCACGCATGCATGAACCGTTATCCTTCAAGTCACGAGCTTCAAGTGGAGTTCCGGTCGAAGCCTCAGCACTTTTCATATTCAACACAGAAGAGAAAAGAATGTTCCTTTTGTCGAAATTCCGATCACACCTCTCTCGTCTGCGACTCCTTCCCGACCCCGCGTGATCGAACTCGTCGAGTAGAACAACTACGTCTATGTTACAACTGTCTCTCCAGTCAACATGGTTCTAAGGACTGCACATCCAAACAATCCTGTAGATTCTGCGCCAAGCGTCATCACTCATCGCTGTGTCCTAAATGCTCTAATGTGTCTAATCCAGGAAGAGAGATTCCGCAACCTGGCCACTCCTTCGCCCCTAACCCCTCCTCGTTCCGAACTCACGAGCAGTTTGTTAGTGTTTCACCAAAAGAAACGACAAACAACCCTCATCAACAAGAGGACAATATCATCCCAATAGTTAGCAGTCCCTCCCATCAGAATCGAAACATACGCTCACAAGCCACACTCATGTGCACCTCCGTAGCCCTCTTTAATCCTGCAAACTCTTCAAAGACAACAGCTGTTACTGCATTTTTCGACTCAGGTTCCACCCAGTCGTACATCACAGACGAACTAGCACGAGTCCTCGACCTCCAGAATATGTTATCCGAAGAGATCTCTGTGTCAACATTTGGCACTACGACTCCTCTCCGACTGAAATCTCGAAATCACGTCGTTGGCATCAAGACAGAGAAAGGAGAGAAGCACCTTCAAGTGAAATCTTTGCCCACCTTAACGGGTCATTTGAGACATGCACACCCCGATTCTAATGCGAAGAACGGAAACGTTACGATATCGTCATGCAAGCCATCTATATTGATTGGAAATGATTACTTTTGGGACATCGTCCTATCAGATGATTTCTACTACGAAACACTGCCGAACGGCTATCGTATGCTTCACACCAGTATCGGCAACATTCTTGTAGGCAAGTCTTTGAATCTGAAAAGTATTGCAACTTGCACTTCCTTTCATGCAGAAGGCGATCTCAACAATCCAGTACTCCACGACGAACTTTCTGAACTTGTTCAAAATTTTTGGAAACTAGAAGCAGTTAGGAATAATGGACGATCCTACTCGAAAGGATGACGCTGTTTGTCTCCAGTTCTTCAATGACACTATCGAATACAATCACAAAGAAAATCGATATGTGGTCAAACTACCTTTCAAATACGATGCAACACAGTTACCCGACAATTTCAAATTAGCCTTCTCGAGACTTTCCAGCTTGCTCAAGTCATTGAGAAGTAACCCATCTTACATGGAAAAATACGACAACGTCATCAAAGATCAACTTCAAAGGGAAATTATAGAGAAAGTGCCCAATACGGAGTTGTCGAAGCCTTCCCATTACTTGTCCCACCATGGCGTACTGAAATCCGATAACGACAATACCATCAAAGTGAGATGTGTTTTCGACGGCTCTGCTAAGACGAATGGAAATCCCAGTATCAACGAGATACTTCACCGAGGACCAGTGCTCTTACCTGACCTCACTGGAATACTCATACGTTGCAGGCTTCCTCCAATCCTGATTATCAGTGACATTGAAAAGGCATTTCTGATGGTGGCACTTCACCCTGACTGCAGGGACTACACACGTTTCTTGTGGGTCAACGATACAACGAAACCATTAACTTCCACTAATATAGTTACCTACCGATTTGCCCGTGTACCATTTGGCCTCATATGCTCTCCTTTCCTGCTGTCCGGTACTATCCATCACCATCTGACAAAAATAGCAACTTCCCTTTCACAAACACTTCTCCGAAACACTTATGTAGATAACGTGTTCCACGGCGTCAACAATGTTGCCGAAGGGAAGTCGTTCTTCGCCGACTCCAAAGAATTGTTCCGCCAAGCAGGCATGAACTTGAGAGAATACGCCAGCAATTCTTCAGAACTAAACAAGCTTTTTGAAGAAGAAGAAGGTAGAAGTATGGCGCAAACACAAAAACTTCTCGGCCTCCGATGGAACACTCTTACCGATGAGCTGTTTATCAGCCTCCCACGAAAACCACCAGAGCAAACCAAATGGACGAAACGGAAGGTGCTGAAAGAAGTAGCCAGCATCTATGACCCGCTGGGTATACTCTCACCAGTCACTCTCATTGGAAAACTCTTTCTTCAGTCACTGTGGAATATGAATCAAGATGGGAACGACGTACTTCCTGGAATGAATTAGCCCTCCCAACTGCAACAACATAGCATTAACACTTGGTCCGATCACACATTGAACCTCAACCGCCTCATCGTTGAAACAGGGCCAACCACGACATCAGATTTCGATCTTCATGTATTTACAGATGCGTCCGCAAACGCGTATTGCGCAGTGGCATACCTAGTTCAACGCCGTCAAAGTTCTCCTCACAAAGTTTCGATCTTGATGGCAAAGTCGAGGCTGGCTCCACTTCATCAATCTATAACCATACCCCGCCTAGAGTTGTCGGCTCTCACTATCGGTTCTAAACTGCTTACGTTTCTCTCTACGCAGCTAGACCTGGAGTTGCGTCGAAAGTTTCTGTGGACCGACAGCACTGTTGCCCTTAGGTGGACAAACACTGATAAAACAGTGCCCAGTTCGTTCGTAACCGAGTAAAAACGATTCGATCACTTACCTCAGACGTCATTATGCGTTACGTCCCGACGGAAGACAATCCAGCCGACATTGGCTCTCGTGGATCCATATTCACAGAATTACAAGCAATGACAAAATGGTGGAGTGGTCCAGATTTTCTGAAGCTGGAAGAAGCGGCATGGCCTTCTTCCACAAACAGTACAACTACCGAGCTGTTTCACGCGGAACTATCAGAGGATATGCCTCAAAAAACGAGTAATGAGAGTGCAGAACATGGCTGTCATCCTGCCATCTCCTCCAACTCAACACCACCATTGAACCTGCATTTGGACACCTTCCGCTTCAGCACATGGAATTCCCTGCTAAAAAACGGTATTCTTGATCCTACGCTTCTTCACCACAATGTCTCCGAAAGCTGCTTCACTCTTCGGTCGTCATCATGCAGTACTCCGTGCAAGAGCCGAACGAGTACTATTTCGATTGGCCCAATCCCAAAATCCCCCCAGTCCCGAATTGATCCGCCAACTCCACTTGTTCCAGTGTCCGAAGACGTACCTTTGGAAATCTCAAGGACGCATCGACAATAGTGATCTCCATCAAGATACTATCACTCCTGTGTTCCTTCCCAGTACAAACCGCATTACCACTCTTTTCATACTCCATACCCACTCCGAAGGCAACCACTGCGGTCTCAATCACACGCTAACTCAGCTACGGCAGCGCGTTTGGATCCCAAAGGGAAGAGCAACCGTCAAAAGAGTTCTAAGAAACGAATGCTTCTATTGCAAACGTTATACCGCCAAACCTTTCACCCTCCCTCCATTCCCGCCTCATCCTTCTCTTCGAGTTACGACACCGCAATATCCCTTCCAAAGTGTAGGCATGGACTTCTTTGGACCGATGCTTTACCGCAACTCCGACGGAATGTCCTCAAAATATTGGGTTCTTCTTTTAACGTGTCTCAATACACGTGCGATATATGTGGACGCGGTTCTCGATATGACCAGTGTCACAGTTCTTCATGCCTTGCGGCGCTTCATAGCAACTATTGGATGCCCCAGCTTTATATTGTGCGACAACGCCCTGTCCTTCAAAGCCATTGCAAAATGTTATTCGTCACTCCCTTGCCCCGAAGTTGACGATGATATCTTAGACTACTGCACAAAAAGGCAACTACAGATCAAGTTTATTCCCAGCCTAAGTCCTTGGCAAGGAGGTGCCTACGAAAAAATGGTCGATATTTTCAAGAAATCATTCATGCACATCATTCGAAATCGACTGCTTAATATAGAAGACGTTAGGACACTGCTGAAAGAAACAGAAGCAATAGTGAACACTCGACCCTTAACGTACATCACCGATGACATTGATTGTTTCCCGTTAAGACCGATTCGACTTCCTGCGACCGTACGCTCAGCTCGCCGGACCCAGTCCTCAAGAATACTCCGACGAATGGATTCCAGTCTCAACTACACGAGAGACCCTTGCGGACGAGTGGATTCGTACGTCAGAACTGTTGTCAGCTTTTTGGAAAAGATGGAACTCAGAATACCTCACCTCGCTAAGAGAGCAATACAAAGACGAACACCTCAAACCACGGTCACATGAAATACAGCCGCCGAAACAAGGAGATATCGTACTCATCCAGGACCCGCTCCTCAGTCGTGGCCAGTGGAAGATGGGAGAAGTCATCGGATCTCGAGACAATTTCCTGCGATCAGTCGAAATCCTACTCCCTTCAAAAGCTATTATCACACGCCCTAACAATATGGTCTACAAACTAGAAGTCCATCCATCTTCTTCACAACCATCGTCAACACCGTCTCAACGGATAGCGACAGGAGAATCTGAACATCCGATGGTGACTAGATCAAAGGCACGGCAACAATCTCCATTCACACAGCTATGAAAACGACGGAAGCCCTTCAACCAAAAAGAAGTCAGATTCTTGTGTTCAATGTTATCATTGTCTTTGCCTTTTGTTCTCGCTTTGGGAGTCTGTTACAAACAGATTGTTTTCCATTTGTTATCCATCTGCCTTCAAAACATCACCGGTATAAATACCTTCATGCTGAGTATGGTTCAGTTTATCCAATCTGCTGCTGTGTTTATCCCAATAAACGACTTTGGACTCAGTGTTCGACGCAGCCGGAACCAGAAGTCAAAACAACCTGCTCACATTCGTATAATTATCTCAAAATCTGTGCAAACCAGATCATATTGTGAACGCACATCAATTTTTAACCGGGTAAAATTACAACGCCTCTGTGTTTCAAACGGAGTAAGTATTAACTGGGCACCTGGTACCGCCACACACGCCGCGGCGGAGTCTTGCTGTCTGCGGCTTGCTCGTGATTCCTATGGAGATGAAACAGATAGAACGACGCAGGGAGGTGAGCGGAAGAAAGCCTCCTGTGTGGAAATAAGATCCTGAGTCCTAGTAGATGTTCCTCGTATACCAAAAAAACTGCGAATATAGAAAAACATTATAATGCTTAACATTCTGAAGGTGAAGTGAACCGTGGGTTCCTGATAATTCCTGGACTGGCATTTATAACGGATCAAAATATCTCAAATAGGAATCTTGTTGAACGAAAATTTGAATGGATGGTAGGGACTGGACCTTTGGGTCGAAAAGTACCATTCATTTCCTTTTCTTTGCTCATGTCAATCGTAAGAATGTCCAGCTTCAGGTAGGTAAAGTGTTACTGTGGGCGTGATGTCGTTTCCTTTACGCAATCAGTAAAGAAATAAATCATCTTGAAAAAAAAAGGATTCTATTGATACCTTGTTCCCTGTATTTCAGATTTCCTACAGTTTGATTTTGTGCTGAAGCCGATACTACCAATTCAGCCTTTGTTTACAGGCAATTAAAGCCCGACAAGTTCGAGGAGGTCAGCCAGCAGATCAACTTCCTACTGCTTTTGGTGAACCGTTTCGCTGAGGCGAAGCTCAGCCCAATGGAGTTCGCCTACCTCAAACTCGTCTCGTTCACTTCAAATGGTTAGTTCCTTACCCATTCTGTCCTTTCGTAGCTCTGCTCAAAGGCGCTATCACAATATAGGCATTGCGGTAGCAATGCAATCAAAACCCACGTAAAAAATGTTATTCAAAGGGGCTAGGCATTAGGTTGAGGAGGAAAAGCTCTTAGGTGCGTAAGCCATTTTCGTTGCCCTCGGAGCTCCTGTCCCTTTCGGGCCAAGTCCTAGAGGATGCCCCCGTATGTTGCGATAGCGACTGCTCAAGCCTTTTTGCAGACATTCCGACATCAACGTGTGCCAGTGACACACGACCCCTGAACGTGACCGCCTGCCAGGAGCTGTACGAGCATGTGATGGCGTCGTCGTCGAACGATGATTCGACTTCTGAAGACAATGAGACCCACGTGACGGCGACCTCGGTTGGCGCAGCTATCGAGAGGTATTCATCCACTGCTTCCATCTGTTGTTGATATCAGCTTATCAGCTGTTCATTCAGGTACTCCCGATTACTACAGCTGCTGCCGAATCTGCGATGGTTCCGCGAATCGGTGCTCGTCGAGCTGTTCTTTTCCGGTCTAATAGGGAACCTTTCAATCGAGACGGTGATCCCGTTCGTGTTGAAGATGGATGTGATGAACGTATTCGAGCCATCCCAAGGCTCTGACTCCATCCTCCCCAGCGCTAGTTTGGCCCGTATCCTCTCCGGCAACTAGCCTTTTCCACTCACCTTAGCCTTTCCTCGTTCGTTCATCCTTTTCATCATCATCCGTTCATATTCCAACACTACTTCTACAATTTTGAACCATATTGTACATACAACCAAGTCCTTCATTCATCATAACCATATTCATGTGAGGAAAATCTTATAGTTCACTAATCGTCTTGTGCTTTCGTCTTTCTTCTGTGAGAACTTACATATGGATCATATCCTGACTAGCCTATATAGATGACTATACATATACAAATATATTTATATTTTATTATTGATTGCCCGCGTGTTTTTGAAATTCTGGTTCCGGTGTTGAAACGTTTGCATTGTTAGAACCCAGTTCCAAACTCTTTCCCACTATTTCTTTGTTTTGGTCCATTTTTTTTCTAATTTTATTTTTATTTCTGCTAGAGGGTTGGCTGGAAGTCAATGCGCAGACTGCCATGTCATTCGTTCGTTGTTTTCCCCCGTTGCTGACCACTCTCGCTGGAGGGCTTTATCGAGAGCTTTAGAGACGGTCGCCTAGACCTGTGCCACCTCCACCACCGTCCCGTTCCCCGTGTGTAACTGCGGTGGTGGTGTGTGGCACCGATCCGGTCGGCCGTCGGTCCGCGCGCGCAATTCGGCCGAGATCCCGTGCTGCTCTTCATGTCTTTGCAATCTGTATCTCCAATCATCATCTTGCTTTTCCAGAAAGTACCTCTACCATTACCATAATGCAATCGAGTTCTCACCTGTACTCTCTGCACCCACCACATCCCGTGTGGGACGATGGACGGGTTCAGGTTGGACTCGGATGATTCTAGAAACAGGATATCAAGTGGATTCCTCCTCTTCAGTATATGTACATTCGGTCTGAACCAGTGTAGTTTGCCGCGTAGTTTCGTTCGCTAGCGTTCGTTGGTCGAGTACAATTCCGAACACTAAGAAAAACTCATAGGTGTTGCAATGCCGTTTTTATAACGCTTATACTATTATACGTAATAAAGTGATGGTTAATGTGAGTCTACTGATTTATTGGTGGATCGGAAAATGCTCTATTTGGTCCTCGGTATGGGTGGAGCAGGGTGAATAACGGTCGAGGAAATCCTCGACCATAGCTCTCTACCATGCGAGAGTAGTGCCGAGAGTGAACATCCGCGCGGAGAGCACAGACGGCACGCGCATGGCGAGTGTGAATGTCCGCGCGAGAGATCGTGTCTGATCGGGCAGAAATCCTCGACGTGCCGTTGAGGAATCCTCAAGCGATATTCACCCTGGTCGAGAGTAAATGAAGGCTTCATC
>MU883606.1:0-14818 GCA_036418205.1 Ostertagia ostertagi | reverse complement strand
GGAGAATGGTGTTGTGAATGAACTCCATCTTTCAAAAACTTAAAAAACCAAAATTATTCGAAGAAAATCCTGTTAGAAATTGCTTATTTCAGTACTAGGGTACCACACATTCTTATTCTCATTCCTTACATCTTAACTACTTATAGTGTTCACGATGCTTTAGTTTCCGATCCAACTGGCGAAATTTTCGAACTTCATCTGCTTTAATTGCGTCTTTGAAGTTCTAGTCCTTAAAAACTGGTGATTTTCCATTTCTTAAGTTGGGACCGGCACAAATGGGCATTCATAGTTCTAGTGGTTCGTGAAATCGGAACTATGTTGGGATTGTTGTTACTTCAGGTACTGCACTCCGATGAAAAGTAATCTCGCTAGACCTGATGTTGTTCCACGAGAAGGGTACTCCAGCAATGGCTTATGTGAGAAATGTAACCGCCAACAGGAAATAATAATGCGAAAAGTCGCAGAGTTTGAGCCATTAAAGGAGGTGTGTTTTGTGTATTTTAAAGAGCAGTAGAGCTGGCTTTACAAAGTTTGCCCATTCTTTGCATTTCTCTATGGTCTTCGAGTTTTTCAGGAACGCTGGAGTGAGGAGTTGGAGATGTATCGCTATAAGCTAAACAAAGCCTATCCGTTATGTGCTAGATGTACATTTTTCACGCAGAACCGGATGCAAGAAGAAAAGGTTTTTTGATTTTGAACCTTACCGATTGCCTTTTATTCTTGAACACTTACCATTAGTCAGTTGGTGCTATCAAAGTGCTGACACCACATCCACCTGCACATAGAACCCTGATACAGTCAGTTTTTTGGTGTTACTTCCTCTAGGGGTTCTGTGGTGTTCCCAATAGGCTATGTCTTGCTCAGGCGGTTTTAGCCTGCGCTGAACGGCGCTGGTTCCTAAAATGAATGTCATTTCATGATTAGGGCACTAAATAACTCTTAAACATAACTCCACAGCGATGTTAGTGAAAGATACTGTTGCATCGATTGGCGCAGAATCGCACTAGATAGCCGCTAGCACTGCATTAGAATGAATGTTGAACACGTTATCAGGACACCACACTACCGGATAGTTGGGTTTTTCTCAGCGTGGCGAAGCGTTAGCTCATGCTGCTCTTCTGTCGTCTTCATAGCTCTTACCTGATGTCGTTGTCCAATTGTGAATGACCGGGCAATATTTTTTTTAAATCTAAGATGGCTATACTCATGGTAGGCTGGTGCTGACAGGATAAAAAAGAAAGTCGTGGAGACTTAGAAATAAACCAGGGTCAACACCAATTTTGAAGAGTCTTGCATCTTCCCTTCATTTCATTGGTAGCTTCAAAAATATCGCTTGTATGGTGGGAGCGAATGCATGACGTCGTCAACAGAGCAAACAGTGTTGTTAGGTTCGAGAGTACTATTACTATTCAGCAATTTTCAGGTGAAATATGCCTATCTATTCGCGCTCAAGAACAATTTCGCCAAATCTATAGTCAGTGGCATTACTTCAGTTACAAGACTGGCTAAAAAGGTTGGTAATCAAGCGGCTAATGGGTGTCTGGTCAAGCTTGTACAAGATGAAGTCTTGTGATTTATTTTTAAAGGGTTTCGACGTCTTCTCCTATCTCAAATCCTCCATTTAATATTGACAATTTGCAGGCGGTACGACGTCGCCGACATTTCTTTGCTGGTGGTTTCATGGTTGAAATACTACATACGATTTCATTTGTTCTAGCCTTGTTGTTGTTCATTTCACAGTTCAACTACCTGCAAGAGGTTGGGATTTTGTTCAGTTCGCTTGCCTCCTTTTTTTCTAGATTTTCCAGCGAGGAACATTTTCTCCAAATTCTATTATGTTTCAAGTAAATCGTTGTCGTTTGGCCTTCTAAACGTAGAATATGTGAATTTTGTCAAACTACTCACGTATACTCACAGCCCTATAACGTAACTGTTTCTTTAGGATGCCGGACTTGATCTGTTCCGATTTCCTCTGTTTATTCAAATGGCGCTCCCTTCCCTGCTGGGCGTAGCTTACCATCTCGTCGGAGGATTGTTTTGTGCTCACATGATAACGATATGGACGAATAAGTACCATTTTTTCTGATCTCAAAGGCATTTGCTCAGTTACTCTTTCTGGTTTTTGCAGGTGTCGCACAACATTGCCGGATCTTATTCTTCCAGTTATTGCTGCAATGCATCTGGCATCTTTTATTCGCCGAAACGTAAGTGATCGTCACTATACTGTTAGGTTGTCCCATAATTAGTGTATCCTTGGCTAATTTTCGATTTCATTTTTTTTGTTACTCACCCGAATCGCTTGCTCATTCAAAGGCACACATTTTCATCTTAGAAATATTGTCTACGTATGAGAGCTGATCGCTGCCTTTCCTTTGGAATTCCGTGGGCTTCTGCTCGAAAAAAGACCGGCTACAATTTCTTACTCGACGAAAGTGTCCTAGAGATCAGAATGGGTGGTCATTGTTTGGCACAAGGGTTATGACTACACGGCGAAGCTGAAGAGTTGTCAGCCTGAGAATCCATAACTCTTTTGAATTATCTCCGCGAGGTTGGCGATCGTATCAAGTATGAAGACAGACTTTGTCTAATTTGGTTTTCAAGTGAACGCGCCCCATCAAGCGTCCAATTTGCTTTTTTTCCACCTAATGTAGGAGGTGTGGGTTTCAGCGCAAAGCCGTTTTGCTGTCACAACATCTCAGAGCATGCGCTAAGGAGCAGTTAGAGCTTTTGGAGTCAGGATAAGGGAACTTCAGCTAAGCCTGCTGCGCTCAAGACTTACAAACCTTTCGCCAAATTCACGTCACCGGTAAATTACGCTAGATTTAGTCACCGAGAGGCGAGGCTAACGAAACATGTCATTCGAATCTTTATGGAGTGATTCAGGTGTGGCAGTGCGGTGCCAAAATTCATATTTGAAATTTTATGATCATGCCATTCAAGTACCACCGCATTGACCATCCCAAATAACGAAGCTTTCCATCCAGTTTCAATGGTGGCGGTAGAGCGACGAGATAGTGTCGCGGAGTGGTGGGAGCCGTGGATACGTTGTAAAGGCCAACTATGGTCAAGAAGAGCGCGCCTCTTATTTCGGTTATCTTCCATGTCGTTTGTCGATAATAGTGGCGAGAAGCTCAGAATAGTACTGAATAAGTTATAATAGCTCAGGCAGTGTGTAAATGATGGTAATTTGTTTGGGGGACCGATGTGAGTGCTTCTTTACATAATATATCATGCCTAAAATTTGTGGTAATTTTCACACAGAGCTGTAAGTATCGCTAATTATGGGAGCAGCCTAAATCACTGAGTGTACCTGGGAAGTATGCTGGAGCTTTCCGGCGGTCACGAATTTGTTACACTTTGTTCTCTAGTGATGAAATCAACTGGGGCTTTTCTTCTTACGTTTTGGCCAAACGGTGGACCGAGAATAATCGTTAGGTGTTTAAATAAAAACACACGCTTATAGTGGAACAAGATTTTTATTCTCAGATGAATTCACGCTTCCGAAAAGCAAAATTTTGAAGTTTTTAAACAGATAAAGTTCCTTTTTTTCAGAAATATCGCGAAGATTTGGCACTGTTTCGGTGTGCTTTCGCTTGTTTTGAGACATTGTTATCTACGGCTGTTACATTTGTCCCACGTAAAAAGATCTCTCGGACTCGACCGAACAGAATGCTGTCGAGGTATTGTAGACTGTTACGTATTGCTTTGAAACGTTTACAGAGTCAGTTTTACTCAGACTTTTCATGACTATTCGTCATGCCTTTGCTTTGAGCCTACAAAACTAGCAAAGTATTTTATAGTAGAGTTCTTTGAAGTTCTGGTTTTTAGCGCATTTTCTGTTGCATCCACGCCTGTGTCGCAATGTTCTTCCCAAACGAGCAGTTGCGACAACTCTATGGTGCACGATAGGACCCTAAACAGCAGTATTGGAGAGAGGAAAGATTCAACGCCGAATGATACCGTTGTGCGACAGCGTCTAAAATGGCGAGAGCGTCAGCAAACGCCAGAGCCTTCAGCTAGCCCAGCAAGAAAGATTGGGTGTGAATACGAGGTGAGTGCGTTGAAAGTGATTTGAATTTTTTCATTTAAATATCATTTGCGGAAAGATTATCTCTAGAATTCCTTGTTTATAATATCGGGATCTGAATATTCAGGATATGGACTGGGAACCGTCTCTAGATCGGACTACTACACAGCCATCTCGCAGTATGCGTCCGTCAGAAGTGATGGCGCGTATGCGTATGATTCGCGAGTCCACTCCGAGTCGGGAACTTGCACCTTCTTTGTCATCGCTCTCATTGCTTGGTGATTCGCAGCAATCCGAGTCCGGCGGTTTCGGAGGATTTACAGGACATCGAACTCGCACAGCCGCCTCTGAAATTGGTAGAGGCCGATACAACGCTCCTTCCATTGCCCCTTCACACTTTTCGGTTCGTTGTTGATGTTTTCTTTTTTTCTCTGGATCAAAGGTGGGGCAGAATCCAACTGTTTCCTGTCAATTCTATTGCCAGATAATTAGGCGATCAGAACATATTACCATGGATAGCGTTCAAATAGTAAACCACCTCTAACCTTGTTTGCGCTATGAATGATTCACATATAGTTATATCCATTTTAATATTGTAGATTCCTGATATTGTTATATGAAGAAAACGTTCATGGAAACTTCTTTCCTTTTAGACTAGCACTTCACCCAGACTTCCTTCGATTCGCTCTCTTCGTCGTGACGTGTCGCCATCACGATCTGTTTTTACCTCAGATCTCTCAGCGACAAGAAGAATCTTCGAACCGCTGGGTGGTGCCCGTATTGGTGGCTTTTGCGGTTGTAAGTCTGGTTGCAAATATTATGTTCTTTTACATGGTATTCAAGAAATAGTTCTGTTTTCTCCTCCTTGCACTGGGAAGAGCCGAATAGGGAAGCTTTAGCAAGTTGTTACATTATTTCGCTGTTATTGTCAATTACTGTTTTGGTTATTTCATTGGTTGATTGTCGCAATGGCCACTGTTTTTGTTTATGCATGTTTATCTCATGATTGTTGATCTTTTGCGTTGAGAATTCCTCAATCAGCCAAAATCTGCCTATCCCCTCATGGAAACTCTAAGCTAGGCTCACTTTTTGCTGCTCTTTCTCACGTTGTTAATCGTTGATCTCTTATTGAACTTTTTTGTTATTGTATTTCTGACTGTCACATTCATTGTCGATGGCATCAGTGAGATGCCTCCATGTAACATGTATACTTTCCTGGTGATAAGAAGTTATGTTTTTGAATCCTAATCCCGGTCAAATAATGAAAGCAATAGTTGTATTGGCGTTTATCGCACTGTATCAACATTCGAATTTCTGGATTCAATACTTTCTTGTTCTTGTTCCTCCTGCATAACGGCTAGCGGAGATGGTGTCATCTTGAGAACAGTAATCGTCATTCAAACAAATGTTATCAGTATATTTAGGAGCGATGGGAACTTGTATTTATTTTGGAACCGGGCAAAGGAGAAGAGCGTTGTGTAAGAGTCGCATACGTCATAAATTAATAACTCACAAAATTCGGAACTTGGAAGAGTAGATAAAAAACTAGGCCTGTATGCAACTAGAGGCATCCTTCGCGTTCTATTTCTATTCCCAGTATGATCCGTTTTCTGATGGATCGTACAAATAGAAGCGCTTCGTGATTTGGCTCAATCGTTCCTCGTGTGGGCTGGTGTCAGAGTCCGCGATCCGGATTTGCGCGATTTTCGCGATTTGCGCGATTTTTGCGCGATTTTCGCGAAACCTGCGATGGATCACAGGAGTTGGAAGTGCCCGATGAATACTGCGAGGTGTTGTTTAATCCTGCTGCGAATTCTGCTTGGCAGTAAAGATTGGAAGACGAATGTTTGTGGTTCTACTTGTTTCATGTTCAATGTCTATTAGTTCATTGAAATGCTCTTGAATCGTCCTATTTTGTTCTTTTTTTTCAGGAATCAAACCAAACCAATCACAAAAATTGCAAGTGCCCCATTTGAACAATTGAAACACTGGATATGAAACAAGTGGAATCATGAGCAGTCTCCATTAAACCATAACCATCAAGCAGAAGTGACGGCGGGATTGGAGAACACCTTGCAGTATGGATGGGGCACTTGTAATTTGTGACCCGTCGCGAAAATCGCGCAAATCGGCGACCAATCGCCGCCAAAAATCGCCAAAAACGCGGACTCCTGACACGCAGCCTATGACTGGCTTTCATGCGCCAGCCGCTACTTCCGATCTTCACTTAAAGTTCGCGAATATTGAGGTAAATAGTTCTAATACATTATACGAAGTTATACGAGCTGGCCACACGGCAATACGAGGCATAGAATCCTTCCCACTCTAGCAATTGGAACGAAAATCAAGACGCTGATGCACCAGTAAGTGGCCCATACTCTAGATCCTCCAGCCTTTGTTTTGAAAGCTCAAAGTGAGAACAAAATGCTTGGAACGTCCCACATCTAACGACATGAACGCTGACCATACGATACTTCGAGTTCAATGTTAGCTAGAAGAGGGGAAGGGAATTTGAGGCTGCTGCTCGTTTCAGTGCCTTCGAGTGACTGGCGAACCCAATCACTGAAAATAAAGTCGAGGCCAACATTCTTCTATTTCCGAAAAATAATTGAAAGTCACACTCGTCTAGCTCCCTTTCTGCTCAGCGAATTGGGCAGATTGTTTCATCTATACCATCTATTATTCTCCCTTCAAAAAATGGATTGCTTTGATCAGCGCGAACTACTGCACAATAGCACCCACTCTAGTGGAGAGCACGAGAGCCAAAACCTCGAGACCATCCATAGTCGAAAGTAAAAACAGGAAGTAGGCTTTGCTTTCCATTCCAAATTGCGTTCGGAGCACGCTCACAGTGTAGGGGATATGTGAATATGCAGCATTTCTTTCCGCGCGGAAGATAAATCGATTAGTAGGGCGATAAAGGCAATAGGAAGGAAGCTCCGGCTCTGTGCATGGAAAACGAAATGATTCAAGTGACACGCAAACGGCATTTCGTTCCGCTTGGCGTAATTATGGCGCTCATCCAGTACGGGGGGAGGGGGGGCACAATCACAGAAAGTATATTCTTTTATTCTCTATGAGAGCCACGCCTCAGAAGAAGGGGGGACCGCCGGTAATGGTTCGCTAGGACGACTCTGCTTCGCAGCGCGAAGCTTTTATCGTTGCAGGGTCCACCACTTATCACCAGTGGACCGCGGTACTCGCAGTGAAGGAAAGTTGGCATGCGAAACGAAATAGTTACGTTTTACTGGAGGCGCTCATATTCTTGGGGGGGGGGACAAGTGAGTGAGACAATTACTGTGCTTGGGACTAAGCCTCAGGCAGGGGAAGGGATTCTGTGGGAGTATGCAAGCAATATGTGTGCTCCATGCCGTTTCTCCCCCTCTTGGGCTTAGTCCTAATGCCACCTTCAATCGGCCCTGTTGTAGATGTCCCCCCCCCCCAAGGACATGAGCACCCCTTTTATTCTGTTTAAAGGCACAACCCAGGCAGAGGTTTTTTATAACTCTTCTCTTCGGTCAGAAGTATAGAACCCTAGGGGACAATCACAAATGTGGCGTTCACGTGCACGGAATTCGACCGACAAGAACGCTTTGGGCTTGCAAAGTAAGCTGCTCGAGCTGCAGCGAACGAGCTCTCTTATCAGGCCGTTGTCTGGTGCTCTCTCATCTGATGCGCTCTCTCGCCCCATACTCTCCTCTTCGCGCTTAGTCTCTCGTTCCTTTAGCACAGCCAATTAGGAAGGTGAGTGAGCCCTCAACCTGAGCGTTTTCGACGGATTCTTTTCCTTTTTTCTTCACTGCCGGCCCACTTGGCACCGATACATTCACATTCGTGTGCAAGAGCCACACCAGTGCGATCCTGGGGCATGCCTTTAAAGCGAACCACACCGGGAGCCCGAGTTGTGGAACTTCTTTGATTTTCTCAACTCAACTCGGCTGCTTGTCGTATGCGGGTGCCGCTGGTCCGCAGCCTCACTTAATTTTACGCTTTTGGAAATACGGTAGTAATCAAGATTCCCGCTTCCGAGCTTGTCGAAATTGGCCGCGTCATGTCGCTATTCTTGAAATATTTGCTGGTTTCTTATTCCTTGGTTGACGATTTATTCGTGGTGTACTTGAAAACACCTAAAACGGGCGTCAACTGGGCGTGCAGAAGGTAATGGAATGAAAGTGAGGAGAGTGTTTGGTGTGCGTTTACCACACGGAGTGTATAAAGTCCATCAAATATGAAATCTTTGTTCGATTAGGGTTTCATGGACTAACAATGCGGCGCTAATCGCTAATCATGCGATATTAGGTCCGCTATCACGGCTTTAGTGCGCCATTTTCAACTAAATAACCATGTGTCCAACGCGGTTTTTTTAAATGCATTGCCATCAACGATAGCCCTCGTTTAACTGCGATAGCGACTAGAAGACTTTTCTTGAGATATGCGTCGGGCGGGGGGGGGTGGGGGGCTTCCAATTTGATCAAAGCTGTGAACATCTGCGAACCATGTCAAGGCGGGCGGCTTTCTGCCAAGGGAAAGTCATTCACTGCCTCAAAAGACACTGGGGGTACAGGGGCGCGGTTCACTATAACAGAAAGCGACCTTTTGGGTTTCGCAGCGCGAAACATTTTTCGCTGCAGGAAACTTGGGTCCACCGATTTTCTCTGTGGAACCTCTGGGTCCAATGATCAGGGGCCGTATGCTATCCTTCCCCGAAGCTAGGTGACCCAAAGTTCCTTATAAATTTATTTGCTTCGAACGGTGTAGTTTCTTCATTTTCAATGCATGTTTACTTTTACCTACATGCATACATTTAATGTAGGCCTTTTATCAGGGTAATCCCAGTTGGGAAGACAAAAGAATTTTAACCCATAACGGACGGCCAGTGTATTTTTGCGTGCGCCACCATGTGGCGCACGCCGCCACCCAGGGTAGGGTTTATGTAGGCTTATGTGAACAGCAGGGGTAAGACGGGGCTAAAGTAGGTGTCGGAGTCTCATCATCCGAAAAAAGAGATTTCCGTTGACGACAAGTTCGTAGCCCGCCTTTCCGCTCTAAAACTAGGGTGCAAAGAATGAATGGAAGCTGTAGGTGACATTATCGAAAAATGCGAAACAACAACCCCGAGCAAGGATGTGGCTATATTTAGGGGAAGGGGTCTCGGGACGTGCGAACCATGGGTAAGCCACCCATCAAATAATAAACTTATGTAAATTAAAACAAAATTTATTGTAGGTTTGTCAAAAATCCAGCCGTCCAGGTCCTGGGAAGATATGTTATTCCACATTGCTGAGAGTATATATGGGTATATTAAGATTGCTAGAAACATTCCAAAAAACAAAAGAAATAGTCGTGCGCCACCTTGTGGCGCACGCCGTCCGTTATGGGTTAAAAGGAATTTCTCCGTCTGCCTAACCCCTTCGGGGAGCATACGGCCCAGAGGTGCTGAAATTGCACTTGAAACCGTAATAGGTCCCTCAAGTGCGCAAAACTTTTGAAAACCTTTCGGCAAACTGGTGACGACACGCTTTGATTTCCTTCTTGTCGTAATTATATTCTTTGCAGTGATTTGATGAACGTTACGTCATTTCCTCCTCCAGGTTTCATGGCAAACAACCCAGGTATGCTCGGTGTTTTGCTTAGTTTTTACTTTTATAGTTAATCATTAAGTCTTCTGCCAATTTAATTCCATTATGGCTTAAATTCCTAATGCACGTCCTTCCCCTCCTGAAATTGTTGCACTGAAGAAAGGCGTAGCAGTTTACTTCATGTGTTTCAATTCAACGTTTTCGGAAATTTCACATTTGTTCTTGAAAAAGTACACGAACTGCAAAATAAAATGCAACCCATAATCGGTTAGTTATTTAGAAAACTGCAATGATTCCGCCGTCTCAAGACGCTGTGTTAGAGCAAACCATTAACTCGGAATCAAACACAAAACGCCTCCAGCGGTGTCCGTGTGCGCACAGCCAACTATCGCAATACCAATGGCACAAATGGCGATGCCTCCTCCAGGGTTTGGGCCCCCTATTGGGCCTCCAATGGTTTTTGGTGGACCACCACCAATGTTCAATGCAATGGGAGCGCCTGCATGCCCGCATGCCTTTCACACCCCCATGATGAAGCATTCACGTTTTGCTTAAAGATATCTTCACAGTATTAGAACTTCGGCTGTATAAGGCAAGATTTCCCTACCATCGAGATTTATTGTAGGCTTGACCTCCGCTGGCCCTTCGGCTTTGAACCCGGAGGTTGGATTTGATACAAACTCCAAAGATCCCGTTCTGACGAGGTCGCGAGTCTTTATTGGACGCCTAAGTAATATTCCAATCACACGTGATGATCTCATTAGCATATGCAAGCCGTTTGGGACTGTTCTTGCGCTCAATTTTTTCAAGGTAATCTAAGAATATTTGATATTTCGGCGCGGAGTTGGTTTATACTGTTTTCAGCAAGGTTACGCCTTTGTGCAATTTTCCAATGCCAGTGAAGCTGACGCTTCCGTGACCGGATTGAATGGCAAGAAATGGATGGGCACAATATTAGGTGAGAGTCTTGCGCTATACAAGCTGCACGAACCTTTTTGCAAGCGCGAACTTACCCATTCATAGATCGCGATTTGGTGACTAGGCGATTTTGACGATTCAACGATTGTTTTGGAAAAAAAATGTACGTATCGTCTGAGGTATCGTCGTACACGACATGTCGCATCGACGAACGGTCATCAATTCGATCGATGCGCACCCAATCCCTTGAGCATAATCGCCAAGCGCCTTATTCGCATAGTCGCCGAACCTTTAGATCGATACGTATGTTTTCTTGTCAGCACAATCGCAGAATCGCATTAATCGCGGTCTATGAATGGGGCCTTTGTTTTATCTAATTTAATTCGCAACTGTCTCGTTTTATTTTTTTCAGCTACTAGGCATCTTTCATTTATGATATTGTCGTGTTATTTTTATAATTTATGATGTTCATTGTTGGTGTTCTTTTATTTTTTTTTTTGATAATTTGTTCTTTTTGGATCGGTTATTTCTTCACCGCCTTAGGGGGGGGGGGGGGTGCAGGAAGATTTCCGCCGGAAACTAGATTCGTTCCGACCGACCTGACTGCCACAGTAGATGTCGACGCGTCATGTCATTATGCGATGTCCACAACGAACGTAAGCTGCGTTGCAGAGCTTTCGCTGCCGCCAAATCGGCTAGTCTACGAATGAAGTTACAGGCCCATGTCGTGCCTTACGGAGTCCATCTTAAAGCAACAATCCCAGGACGAATTTGCGGGTTAAATACCGTTGATAATGTAGTTATAGGCGACAATTTGACCGACAGTGACGAAAAAACCAAAGAAAAACGCCGAACAGGGCTTTAAACAGGGACTCCCCTTCTGGCGCTCAGAGATGTGGGAAGACGCGCGTTGGACGAGTTGTCTGAACTTGCCCCACTACTTGAATGCGCTCCAGTTGCATAACACTAACATAATTACATAACACTATACATAACATAACAACATCACAACAACAAAAAAAAGAAACAATTCCAGTGTAACAGGCAGGATCACATTGATTACTTCAAAAGACATAGTTCAAATACTCCCTGAAAAACGAGCGCGAATGCCTCCGTCAAATCACGGCTGGCAAGTGGGCGGTCCCGAAGAAATCTCCAACCACACCCATCTTTGAGGAGTTTAACGCCCTTATTAGGCTCTTCCCAGGTGGGTTTTCTTTATAACTACACTTTTAGATGTTTTCCGGTAGGGCCTGCGTATACTTTCGTGCCATTAGTATTGAAAGAAGCAGACCCTGCTGGGACTGTTGCTTTAAGGAAGCCTGAGAATGCGGTGCAAGGGCAAGACTAATTTTTTGATGAGGGACAATAGATGTCTAACCTTTTTCTCATCGCAGTCTATTGAAAGTCGTTCCTCTCGCGAGTAGACTCATAGACATAGACGCGGTGTTTGCAAGTTTGGTGCTGTTTACCATTGTTGTTCAGATCCAGGTTCCGCCGCTTCGCATCCGTTCATGAATCCTAGCTTTTTGCTGTGTCTGCGTAGTGTCTGGGATTCTTAATGGTGGCACGTGCCACCCAAGTAACACGATCATGTTCATGGATGTCGTAACCTGCAAACAAAACGAACAGATTGAATAAAAGAACAAGGTCGAAATGGGCTGGGGGAGGAGGGGAGGGCGGCCGGTGTGCGGTTGAGACGGGGCTTCCCTAGTGCTTGCTTCACCGACAACAGCAACAAGACCTCCCACGATGCCCTACCTGACTTTTATACCAGTAATTGTGGCCCTTTTGATCGATATGCGCCAGGTTACTTCTTTGCGATCACTCATTTCTGACCTCTTTCTGAATCTCTGGCGGTCGTGTACTTTTTGATCTCCGCAGATTAGGATTCTGGAGCGGATTGCAATGAGGAAGGGCGGGCCAGAAGAGTTGTACGGAGTTGCCTGCTCCACATCTCACCTAACCGCGTGAACTTGAAGGAGCGCGTCGTGATCTACTTTGCGTGTCATCCGGTGTGCGCGAGGTATCCCGTCCATTAGCTAACATTAGCTGTTGTTGGCTCACATTGTAATGTCCTAGGCCATTGTAGCACACTTCCGAGCCGGCTACATGGCATTTCTCGTCAATTCTGGCCCCTTTTCCTAAGCGCAGTCTTCGCAGCACAACATGTCGCACGAAGTTATACGATTTTTATAGTCGTCTTGCTAACAATCAATGATATTTTTTCGAAACTGTACCACAATACCCTTACACTATATTCTGAGTTGGTATGGGTGTATATCAAGTCTAAATCATTTTCACCTTTGATCGATTCTATCTCCATCAGAAACAAATGGCTGCGGACCATTCTTCACGCTAAAAGCGGAAAGGAAAAAATTATGCTTTTTGTTTCGGTGAACAATTGAAAGGACTAAGAGAACTACTACCCGTTCTTTCGAGTTTCCGCCGTAGAATGTCATAAATGTTGACTCCGGTGATGCTTCCTTCCTTGGAGTGTCATGGCTCCCCCACTTTCTTCACGATTTGAGGCGCGGCCGCGGCGAGTGCGGACGAGTTGGTAGTGCCCGCGAACTGTGCTGGTAGGTTCGAAAACACTCCATCAGCCACGGTGAATATTGCTTGAGGATTCCTCAATGGCACGTCGAGGATTTTCGCCTGATCCTTTACGTTCTCGCGCGCGGATATTCACTCTCGCCACCCGCGAGCCGTCTGTGCTCTCCGCGCGTACATTCACTATCGGCTCTACTCTCGCACAGCAGAGAGCGATGGTCGAGGAATTCCTCGACCGTTATTCACCCTGGCCATCAGCACAGTTCGTGGGCACTATAAACTCAGCCGCGCTCTCCGCGGCCGCGCCCCCAATCTTGAAGAAAGTAGGGAAGCTGAGTGTCATCGATTCAGAAAGTCTTCCGGCCAGCTTACCTTTTGACAAGAACAACACATTTTATAGCTTTCACTAATTCAATCCTTCCACTAATTGCCTGACTTCCTGGACCTATCGCTCTTGAAGGCACTGATTTCAATTCTGGAGGCTTGAATTCAGTTCCTCCTACAGCGCGTCGTCTGGTACATGGCCACCATGTTCCTTGTTCTTCGCTCTCCTCAGCACCCGCCCAAGTTCTGTGAACCATCCCAAAGTGTTGCTTCTGAAAGCTCCCTCCTCCTCGAAAACTTATTTTACATGCATAGATTTTTTTCAACTTCTGATCAACGCCATGGACGATTCTTTTAAGTCATCTCTGATCTCAGCTTAGATATCACACTAACGTGAGACTTAGGCTAGCTGTAACATAACGCAAAAAAGGAGTCTCCATTGCCATTGCATAGTTCTGTTGACCTGACCTTGTGGTAAGACTTGAACACTTCACTTGATGTGGATTCTACATCGTAATCATGAACATGATTAGAATCCATGATCCAGCTCTTCTCACAACCACGCTGTCAAACAGTGCGCTGAAACAACAGGAGATTGTTATTGTGAACATTTTTATCTTTTTTGATTTTCTTGTTGTGTGGTTTTGATATGTCTTGTGTACCGTTTTGATCTTTCTTAATTCATGCCGTTTACGTTGATGTTCACCGTGTATCGTTTCAAATATGTTTGTGCTCCAGATGTTCATCTTGTGGAGTCGTATGCAGGAAAGAAACGCCTGGAGCAAGAAGAAAGGTAATCGATCTCCTGTCCATGGCGGTACCGCGTTGGGTGGTGATACTTCGAATATTTTGTCATTTTCGTGATCTATGAAATATTCTCTGACATACCTGTGATTTTTCAAGTATACCCACTTGCACTTCTCCATGTGCTGTGGTTCGACCGTGTCTGGCTCATATTCCTTTGGTGAAAAAAATTTCTGGATAAACTAGAAATCGTCGTCTATTGGGATTGATTATGATTTCTTGTCCACGGTATTTGGTTTTTGTTTCAGTGCCTCGCGTAAACGTGCTGGAGAGGATGACAACAGTCGTGCTTTGAAAGTTTCTCGTGAGGACAGCGCTACTGTAGATGACATAAAAGAACTGAATAGCCGAAACCGAACTGTTGCTTTGAGCGATGCCACAACGAATGGTGACCTCTCCCATGCAGGTGCGTTGCGTTCTAAACATGAATTCTTTTGGAAAAATAATGACCATTCTGTGGACCACTATGTTTGTGGCTATGTTTAGGTTTATTCCACGAATAAATACAGAAATTTAACACGTTGACGACAGCGTGACGCGGTAACGTCCCACTTTGCGCACCTCGTGGGACATTGTGACGCGGTAACGCGTCCCACCCAAGTCATCCCTTTTC
>MU883605.1:0-10535 GCA_036418205.1 Ostertagia ostertagi | reverse complement strand
TCCGACCTTATTCGTGGTTGACCACACAACCTATGCATCAAATTAACATTAATATGCGGCTGATATCCAGCACCACCTTAATAAAATTAGGATTCAGAAAAAAATATTGATGGGATCTCACCTGAGTCGCTCCAGCTACAGGGGTATATCTGTGTTTCTCTTTGAATGTTACTTCTTTAATTCCAATGCTACCGTCCTCCTTTATCGGTTTGAACCACGATCGCATGGCCTGAGCGATACATCTGCTTCACAGTGCTCAGTTATTTCAGCAGTCGAAAACTTGGCGTTAACCAACTAACCCATTGAGCAGCTTTGTCGAAACTTTCCGCACTCTGAGGCTCCACCACAGCTACGTTCTCTCCCTGATCTTTCCTAGTGCCAGGATAGGACGGCACAAGTGCACATGTTTCAGCGTAGATCATGGCATCAGCTTCCAGGTCGCAGTCGTACTCCTGTCCAAAATGAACTCACCGGGAGTAATTCAAAAATTCGTAGGTGGAAGCGTCACCATCTTCTCCATGTTAGCAGCCTTGGGGAAAAATTTGCCGTTGAACTTCTCAACTTTTCCCAGAGCCATATTGGACCTAAATGAAGGAGAACTCCCTGAATGGCAGGGGATTAGCTCTTTTTATGATTTGCACACAGACCTACGATAATTGTGCATTTTGAGGAACTTCTCTCTTAAGCTGTCTGTCATTCCTGTGTTGTTGGAGCACTGATTGTTTGCACCTTAATAGAAGACAAATAAAAGTCCGGTTCATTTTTAGCTGTACGGAGCGAAAGTTAACCTGCAGGAACAGTTTCGAAAGATTGAGCGTGGCAGAGTGTTTCAGTAACGTTGCACGTTGACCGGGGATACGTTGTGCATTCTTGATCTGACTTACAAGGCGTGCCTGCTCGGTATATTAACTGGCCATTCCTAAGCTCACTGCAAACCGATACCGTCAATTTCTCGTATATCACTGCTTGACGTCATTCTTTCAGTGAAGTTCCTTGACTATCGTTATGACAGTAGCTGATCAGATTCTAACCAGGATATGCTTTGAACTTCCATGAACCTTGAAAGGAGACCTGGATATATCGATAGAGTCTTGAACGCTGATTACAAATATGGACACTAAAACTGCTACGTGAACTTCCTAAGAAAGTTATGAGCCTTCAAAGTTGGCAAAAACGTTACTGAGGCGAGCTTACCTGATGGAATCACAGTCGCCGTGGCTCTGCGCAAAAACGAGTCTCATATTCGTAATCAGGGCACCCATTTACTCTTATAGAACAAGTTCCAGGCAAAAAGCAACCGTGTTTCCACATAACCTTCCCTTCAAAGGGCGAGAAAGTGCAGGGTGCAGACAAACACCACAAGTGACGACTGTCGTGACTTGTCGGTGGTTCGGTCACGACACAAGGGGGACTCCCACCCCACCTCCCGTCCTACCCTACCCGACCCCGTGCTTCGAGTGAATGACCCGGCAACCGAACCGAATAGTTGTGAAAATAAGCATTGGAACGACCTTTTGCCATTAACACCTTATTGACTAAGCCTTCATGTATTCAACGAACACATTAACAATATAAAAATGTGACGAATACCTACTTCCAAGAACAGAGCGATAGGCTGAGCCCGGTCGAAACGCTGAGGACGAGCAGGGTAGTCGGAAAGAGAGGGGGAGTCGGCCGTCCGGGATGCCGGAGACGAAACGAATGAAAAAATGAATGTTGTTTGTGGAAGCGCGCGAAAAGGGTTTTGGCGCTCATTGACATGGCTTGACACGTTTGACATGTTGAGTCCACATTGGCCCTGGAGCACGCTATTTTTCTAGTCGACCAGAGGGAGGTCGGTCACGACAACGATGGCCTCCAAGTAAATCTGGTTGAAAGTTAATCATAGCGATAGCTGATTTTGGTCAAATGATAGTTGGGCAATGGTGGGACAATGAATAGAATACAAACAGCAACAGGGATTAATCATTTCTTGTCGAAAAAATTAACCGATGTCGGAGAATCGTGTGGAGCCGTCGGTTACTTTGGTCGATGTACTGCATCGGCATTTTCTTCGCTTTTGAAGGAGAGGGTAGGTTGAAACCTATCATTAGCTTTCTTTTCGAACTTTTAAGGGCTCACACACTATGAGTACAAAGTTACGTACGGATTAAGGATGCATTAGTTTACTAATCAGGCGTTCAAGGAGTCTTCTATGTGCCGTAGGATCTGCTCTTCAAGTTATTAGATGGGAAATTCTAAACACTCCCTTCTAAGATACACCGCCCGCAAACAGATACTAACCATAAGGTACCCCGCTTCGCACAAACACTTCCCTTCCATCTACTATTTCCCCAAAAGCTTACATATAAAAATGACTTAGGAAAAGCTTCAGAGTGAGAAAGATGGCGCAAGTCAACGCGTCACGGTTGGACAATTGCGAAAATTTTACGTCCCCACCACTTCCCTCCCCTCTTCTAGAGGGCCTCGATACGCCCCCTTCAGGGTTAATCCTTCACGATCCCCCACCTCCACCACCATCAGCTCAGGAGGCTCCACCAATAACGACCACCACCCTCCTCCACCCTCACCATCATGGCTGATTCTATAGTATTTGATTCTGAGACCAGTCGACACAGCCCAACTCCGCCCACTTTTTCCTCCAAAATTTCCGTCGAGCGGGGGGGGGGGGGGGTTGGGGAGGGGTATATTTTAGCGCACAAAACCTACCAAACTACCAACCAACACCGCCAACAACCTAACCCGTTCCATTCCGTTCCATGAAAAATCCTTCCATTACTATAACACTAACGCTGCCTCCAACCTTGCGAAATACGACCCCCCCTCATTTCGATCGCCCAAATACGACCCCCACCCCACCCCCCTCGTTGGACTTTGTCCAACGGACGGTTCGCCCTGGGCGCAAGTGAACTCAGCTATGATTGCCAACACAAAACCCCAGCTTGAGGATTTTTTCGTTCTCACCTCTTTGGAAAAACTCGCTCTGCCTAAACCCGGAAAATCATGATTCTACTACATAATTTTCTTCGGTATTTCTTTATCCAGCTGAAATTTGCAATTATCATCACCCAACTATTCAGAGTTTAGGTGATAGCGAAAGCAAAACCGCTGTCATACTTCCAAAGAAGGAAAATCCCAGCAAAAGAAATGCGAAGTGTAGATTCCTGCTTGAATTTGATTGAAGTCACTTCATTACGATTGGTTTCCTAAAGCATCGTGCTAGACTTTATGCTATTACTAGCCCTGACTGCTAACCGAGGTAAACGCCGTATCTTAAAAGAATAATGCAATGTAATTTTTTTCAAAGCTGGTGCGGGATCAAACTTTTGAAGTTTACGTCTTAACGGACACAGTTTGACGCGTTTTCCAGAACTTAAAGGCAAAGGTCGGGCTCAGGCACGCTAGAGAAGTAATTCCCGTGCCTGGAGGTTGTATGTGGGTAGCTGCACACATTGCAGCAACTTCCCACCTTGAAAAACCCCGTTAAGGCCCCGGGGCGTTCGGTTTCAATCCAGGGCCGCCTGGTCAATCCAGGACCGCCCACCTCCGGAAGTGGTGCGTGGCTGGCATAACGTGTGAAATCAGCTAGGTTGATTGCCGTATCAACCGATAGAACGACTGACATCTCCAGAAAACTTGTTTGTACGTGCCTCTTTCCCAAGCCAGCCTCCTTCACTGCTAGTGGGGAAGAGGGTTTTGTTACACGTTGACGACCGCGCTATTTTTCGCTGTCTGGCGTGTGGGACCGCGCGCATTATTTTGACCGCGCGAGTGTGACATGGCATCATGTCAACACGGTCCCACGAGAACTCCTTTTTCTCAGGAAGTGTGTATTTGTTATCTTTCTTGTGTGGTAGGTCTCCGATTATGCGATTTTGGCCATTTTAGCGATTCCTGTGATTTGATCATTATTCAAACATTTTTAGAAAAACTCGATAGCCCATCAACCGAAGCTTCTTTCCAGGGACCACGCCTTTTGTAACAATGCCTAAGTATGGCGCATACATCACGTAAATAAGTTACCTAAAATGTTTGAAAACCAGCTTAAAAAAGACTGTGACATGACATCATGTCACACGGTCCCACGTGGCCGAAAGAGTGTGGTATGACATCATACCACACGGTCGTCAACGTACGTTGTTAACGGCCTTGTCGACGGTTTTTCTCAGTTTTTTCTCCACTGTCGTTCCACTTCGCATCTCTATACTCAGTTTCAATCGCCATAATACCCCCTTATTGAGCCCGACTTTTGCCTTTCAAATAATTATCCTTGCCTGGAAGGTAGTAGGACCATTTTTTGTGAAAAGGATTCAGAGAATAACGAGCCAATTTTCTTAGAGAGTGTTGCCAATGTGAAGTGAGAAAACTTTTCACTTGCTATTTTTTGGTTTGTGGTTTTTTTTTCTTTCAGCAATTCTTTATTATAGCCCATTTTCCTTCTACAGCAAATACCTGTGGAGAGCATAAGGAATAGGAGCATGGCCAGCGACTTAAAAATATCACAAATAAAGATTTATCGTCACTCAAGAAACTGGCTCGTTTTTCACTATAATTTCGCTTCACAAGTTGTGTCCCACTTGTTTTCCAGACATGGATTGTTATAAAAGCTCTCACAAACGCTCAAACTGCGTGATAGCAATCAGGGCTACATACAATATAATCTCCTGCAGGATCCTCAACTTGTTCTAATGAAGTAGACCCGATCAAGTTTTAAGCAGAGATTGAACTTGACCGTCCGGCATCTCTTTTGCGGGAATTTCCCTTCTTCGAAAGTCCGACAGGGGTTTATTATTCAAAGAACTGGAAGGGGCGATAACTGTGAAGCTCTGTCGAGCAGAAACAAATTAATTATCATCGAATGAAAAATATATGGGATTTCGCGGCACGTTGAGGAGGAGTAAAACTCCTCTCCAGCGTACTCTGAAATCCCATATGAGAAGGTTCAGATAAGTCTGTTTTTTAAAGTCAGCATCATCAATGTAGCATTTTTTTCTTATTGTTTAGAGGCAAACCCCGGATGAAACTGGTGCTATAACGGTCATAGTGATGCTTGCTGTCG
Organism: Ostertagia ostertagi; assembly: GCA_036418205.1. Taxonomy (NCBI): domain Eukaryota; kingdom Metazoa; phylum Nematoda; class Chromadorea; order Rhabditida; family Trichostrongylidae; genus Ostertagia; species Ostertagia ostertagi. The sequence continues at coordinate 5,476 of MU883605.1, read as the reverse complement.
GAACGATCCTGACATATGAGATGGAAAGCAAGAGGAATCCTTTGGGAAAGCAGAATTAGTGGCGCTTTAGCGTTCAGTGAGGTTGGATGTAATATGAGACAGAGCAATCATAGAAGAAAAACACGTGAGAGAGCATGCCATTCGAGAGAGCGTGCTGATGTCTACATCAATGCATGGTAGTCTTAGGCATCTCCGTATGGGTGGGAGGCGTTGCTGCTGCGGGGTCGATGATAGCAGGCCCGTAAGGATTAGCACCCTAACTGCGCAGTTTTTGCGACGAAGCTGGAGTGATCCAGGTAGGCACGGACGTTATAATTTCCTCACGGTATCCATCCTACTAGTCGGGCTAATGCCGGGGTCTGCCTTCAATCTTGTTCTATGCGTTATCTACTGTTCGATTATGGATATTTTGTTTTCAGCATGGCGAACTCTTTAGAAACTATTGGCGAGCACAAAAGGCGCAGGTAGCCGAACAAAAAGTGCGGTCTCATCGCAGAAACGAAAGCGGACTTATCTTTGATGAGATTTCAGGGTATTTCTAAAGTTTCAGTTCCTCGGGAAGTCACTCTCATTGCCCTCATCAGAGACATTCTTTCATTTCCGTACATTGGCGGAACTTTTTCCAAACTCAGACAAGGTATAGAAGTGAGTACGGTTTGCTGAAGAAACACACGGCGGTGGCTTTGTCGTTGCAAGTCTGCTGAGAGCAACCGACAGAAAGTGTGACAGCACGATAAATCTGCCAAATGTTGCTGTTTTTTTTTCACAGAAAAATGTTCATATAAAAAATTCTTCTTACATTCGCTAGCGATCTCAACGGTTCGGGGCCCTGGAAGTTCAGTACCATGTTGCCCCATTGGTATTTGGAGCGTGCGGTTGCAAAATCGTTGAACGAGAGTTGAAGAAGATTGTCAATCTCCGGCTGCTTATATCCGCGTTGTTTCGTTCCGCTAAAAACCACCAAGGACTGTGTCTTGATATAAAATAAAAGAAATAAGCAATCACACAAAATGTTCTTATGTAACAAATCTATGTAAGATCCTGAAAAGTTTACAGCGCTTTCCTCTTCTTAGTTTTCTTCAGCATTTGTCACATTCTATTATTCTATTTGGCCAGTTGATGCTGCATTCTCAAAGAATGCTCAATCCGATGGGAGGGTTTTAAGTGGTTTCAAGTGTTCGTCAAAGTTTTAAGCTCACGTCCCTTTAGCCGCTTTCCGTTCTCGCCCAGAGTCAAAGCTTTCTTGCTGACATAGTAGAATGTGACCGTACTATTACCGCAGATTTCAACAAAATAGGTGGCAAGCCGTGAATACTTCATACCTTAACTCGGTAATCGCTTAATTTGGGGGTATGCTTTTTACTTCTGAAACGCTTTGTATATGTTTTATAATAGTAACATATTAGTAATACTCACTATAGAATATTGCTTGCATACAGGGAATTGTTTGGTTTTTGGCTAGGGCATCCTTCGACAGCTTCTCTAGCCAATCTCTCCAATCCACAGCTCCATCTCTGAAAAAAACTTGTAAACAAAACAAACTAAATGTAGAGATAAAGAATACACAAGATATACATGATTGTATCTTGCGCGCTAATACAGTCTTATTGAGCAGGATTAACTCGTCTGTCCGAACTATTCGAACGGGGGAGGGGGTCGCATTTTTCTCACGGAGTGGGGTAGGGGAGTCGCAAACCCGTGGCGGAAATCGCGGCGCTTGGCATTGGTAGGTGAATGGGAGAGGGTCTGGACGACAGCATGGTTGGGGAAAAAATGAGATGAAAGTGTTCAGATACCGAGTTTGGCCTTTTCATATCCCGCATACCGGAAAAGGGCATGAACACGTAGCCCCAGATAATATATATCTATTCAAGTTGATGCGTTCTAAAGATGAATCTAGAACACATCTGTAGCCTAGGACTCGCCACCTCTACACGACAATGATGGGAATGGCTGGCTTTCATGGGTGAAACAAGAAGAAATAGACCTTCAAATGTCTTCGTAACTTTTAACCAGAAGTGCGTGCGTGGTGCTTCCTGCAGCAGAACTTGTTGGCGGAAAGTGCTTTAAATTCGACTCATCAGATGCAGAAAGATTGCTCTGAACCAATTTCGGAGTAGCCGGATAAATACAAAGACTGTACCCGAGGCTGCTGAAAAAAGAATTTTCGAGAAGGCAGATTTGATTCTTCAAGATTATTTTAGAATAGTTCAAGAAGAATAATTCTTTGTTCTGATTTTTTTGCCTCAAAAACGGGTATTTGGAAGAAGGTATGACTGCTGAAATCTCGAAAACTCAAAGTTACTTCTCAAAAACCTAGGAGAAAAAAATGCGAACGTGTGATTTTTTCGAAAAGTGGACTTTAAGATGGGATTAAGTCACAACTAGGAAGCTCACAATCTGTATTCTTCGGCTGTGTTAAAAGTTTGCCATAAAAACGAAAAATGAGAATGTTATGGTTACTGAAAGTCCGAAAGCCCGCATTCGCACGAAAAAAGTGTGGCGAACGAGGGGATTTTTGGGAAAAGTGAAGCGATTACAAACTTTTGACAGCCTTTGAATAGAAAAATATTTGAAGTTTTTGAAAGTTTTAACAGTTCTTAGGAAAGTCGCATTTGAAGATGTTATGGCCATTCAAAAATGGAGGTGCGCCTTCTTAGAAATTTGGGTTTTCCACTTTGCTTACAGTAAGCACTTCCTGATTTGTAAGGTAACCTAGTAGTTTTCTGGAAGCCGACGTCATGCACATGCCAAATATACCTAAATAATAAGTGTACAATTTGAGAATGTTGTGTTCTTCGAAGTATCTTTTCTGACCGCGCCCGTTCCTTCGCCGCCTGGATGAAAGATAGCGCGCTCCTGGCTAACTCCGCGACGCGACCGCCTTCTCTCAAGGACCGTCAAGCAGTGCAGGGTCAACCGTCCGTTGGACAAAGTCCAACGCGACGAGCGTGTGAGAGTAATGCCGAGAGTGAACGTACGCACGGAGACACAGACGGCTCGCGGGTGGCGAGAGTGAATGCCGGCGCGGAGAGCGGTCAACATCGGTCCAACGTCGCTCCAATATCGGTCCAACGTAACGGTTGACCCTGCCTTCAAGTTTCATAATCTAATGTTATTGTAGTTGTCACTAACAAACCAACAACAAAACAGGGGCTCGCACCGGGATCTTTAGAAGGGGGGGGCGCAAAAATCTTGGAGAAGTGCGAACGCGATGGTTGAACCTGTCATTGGGTATACATATAATTAAACATATATACGTACATATTCAAATCAAGCGATTACCCACCATTGCATACATATTTTTTGCAGTAGGATATTCGGTATCGTCAGGACCAATATTGTATCCATCGTTCACGAAATATCGATAAAGATTGTGCGCTCCAAGCACGTGGGTCCTCAACTCTTCTGTGAGTGTGCTTCCAGGACATAATTCGCACGAGCCGGTAAGGAACTGCAGAAACTGCAAAAAACAACATTTTCGATTGCCGTCAGTAAAGTGCGTGAGATTTTTTTGTGAGAATTCCTTCTGGGACGAAGGGTCTCGATTGCAGTTATGGTGAGGAATGCTGGTAGTAGGAGGCTAGTTATCTGCGTTTATGTCGACAGAAATTCAGGATTCAAGCAGATGCAGTCGATATCCGAAAGTTGGGGGTAGGCGTGTCACCGGAAGTGACGTGGACTTGATAGAAGTTGCGTAGATAAGCTGTTGCCAGCATGCTTTACTGATATCCGGCGGATATGTTAGAAACAGCTCATCCACAAGCAGGGTCAACCGTGCGTTCGCACTATTCGAACGATGGGGTCGCATTTGTGGTTTTGGGTGGGGGATCGCATTCAGGGGTTGAGTGAGATGAATGGGGTTAGTAGATTGTTTGATGAGCCCCCTTCCCCAACCCCCCGCTTGACGGCGTTTCGGAAGGAAAAGTGGGAATGTGGGCGGAGTTGGGCTGTGTCGACTGATCTCACCATCAGAATCAACTACTCAAATACTATAGAAACAGCCATGACGGCGGCGGATGGCAAGCGGTGGTCGTATTGCGGAGAACCTCCTGAGTCTCATGGTGGTGGTAGGAGTCACATCGAGACCTCCTAAAAAAAAGGGGGGGGGGGCGCGAAATTTTTGAAAAAGTGCGAGCGTCACGGTTGACCCTGTCCCACAAGGCCTATAAGTGTTGCTACTACTCGCACGTCAATCCGGTGCCTACCCTAACTCTCAGATATGGACTGTACGTATCATGTACATCGGAAGTACAAGGAAGGGCATGAGGAATTGGGCACCATTCCTGGCAATGGCCAACTACTGACCAGTTTTCTTGCTGGTGTATAACTGTGAAAAGTTGGTCTTATGAGGGGTGAAATAATGTTGCTTTCACGATCACAACTGAAATCTGCAGGCCCAGATTGAGTCGTTGGCACTCTTTTACTGTTTACTCCAAAATTGCCTGTGCCTTCACGATCTGAAAGTTCCTCACAAGCGGTAAGTTTCGCTCCTCCTGAAGAAGTCTCGGTCACATATAATGTTGAATGTTGAGAGCTGGTGAGTCTCGGAAGCGGACAAAGCTCACACAGAAGTGTTCTGCTGGAGCCATTATACTCCCAAAGCCCCCCCTGAGTCACTACACGTGACTTGGAGAGTGGAACGTAATATCTTCTAAAGCGTGTAGTGACCTAGGCGAGGAGGTGGCGCTTTTGGGAGTATTATGGCTACAGCAAAGCACTTCTGGCTATTGTGGGGTTACAAGATTTTATTTACATTCACAAAGGTGACAATGGTAGGTTGTGTGAAGTAGAATGCTCGAATATCTAGCCGTTCCTCTTGGTATTGGCGAGCTCAGGTGAACATCTGCTAAGCAACAACAGCATTCGATGGGTACCGATGTCAATAATGGTAATCTAGGTAGCTACCCCACCTCCGCTCCCAACTACATCTCTGTGCTTGGTCGCAGTGGTATTTGAAAGTCTGTCCTCCTTTGCCACTTTGGGATGCCACGGTACCATTGTCATTGGTAAAGCAAACAAACCAGGGCGGAAGTGGTGTAGTGGCAAGTGGCGCGCTTACCACGCGAGCGGTCCGGGGATCAAATCCTGGGTCGTGAGTCGCCCGGGCCAACCAAGCCTTCCATCCCTCCGGGTCGGTTAATTGGTACCAGACTTGTCTGGGAGGATAAAACACTGACTTGTACATCGGCTGGTTCTCTCGGGTGCCTGACAGGAGGCCCGTCGCGCGGCAAGAAGGCAGAGTCGGCGGACGAGTCGCAGCGCGTGATGTGCGATGTAGGACGTACATGGACATTCTATTTAACTTGACGCGAAATCACTACAGTACGCGCTGCGACTCGTCCGCTGACTCTGCCTTTTTGCCGCGCGACGAGCCTCCTGTCGGTTACCCGGCTCATTCATGTCATTGAATAGTGGGCCGAATCGCACTCAACTACTAGTGCTTTATTCTTGACTTTTATATACAGTGACTTGA
>MU883604.1:0-11332 GCA_036418205.1 Ostertagia ostertagi | reverse complement strand
TTCCGCTTGGTGTCTCCTCCATCGGAGTAGAGCTCGACATCCTCCCCATATCCTCAGAGTTAGCTACTTTCCACCGCGTCTCCTTGAGGCATAAGACTCACATACTCCTGCGCATCATCAGATCAGCCACTTTACAGACTTATGGCTTCATTAACACGACGTATACTCGATATCCGTGAGTTGGGGTAGGCGTGTCACCGGAAGTGACGTGCACTTGATAGAAACTATGTGGATAAGCTGCTTCCAACATACATCGCTGGATATCAGCAAAGCATGCTGGCAACAGCTTATCCACGCAACTTCTATCAAGTGCACGTCACTTCCGGTGACACACCCACCCCAACTTTCGGATATCGACTGTATTTGGCTTAGCCGCTACGTCGTAATTCACGGTACGTCCATGGGATGTGCATGGGACGTCCATGTGTATAACCCGTCCTCAACTCCACTAGTTCACTCTGGAAGGCCCTAGCGACACACTAGTCGCGCATAGCACAGCTGTGATACTCTAGAATTTTGCTATACGCAAAACAACCAGCAAACCTCGACATGAGTCCATTTCACTTCTGCTTCTAAACCCCATATTACGAGATCGCGCATGCAAATAACGGCCGCCGTGCCAGAAAAGCGTTGCGACAGAGCAAAATCTGCGAATACAGGGCCCTAATTTCGAGGTCGCTCTTGCATTTCATAGTCGTCGGTTTCAATCCATAGCTTGTTTGGCCAAGACCGTCTCTTTCTCGATAGCTTCTCATGACCACAGAACCCGGGCAGGGGTTCTGCGCGCCACTTCCTGGTGACTGTCCTATACGATTAAAACAATGATACTCTGTTGCGACTTTCCAAACAGAGAATTGGTGTGATGGGGGGTGTTTATAAGCCGGCCTGAATGCGTCCTAGGCGCTAACACTCGATTTTTTTATGGCAATTTCTGACTAGATTGTGTGACCTGAGGCCTTTCTATCCCCTCTTTCTAATTTGGCTGAGGGTGGTACTAAGTGGAACAATTTTTGAGAGGTGTGCCCAACACGCAGGCCCGCTGTGCGGCAAGGAAACTGAGTTTGCGGACCCGTTCGCAGCGGCCTGCTGTGAGATGCAGGACATGCATGGCGTATTCTTTTAAAATTGACGCCGAAGTCACTAACAAAGGAAGTGATCCAGGACTCGACATGGCCTTTTCAAGTATTGGAATGCACATATTCTCTGAAGTAAACGCTTGGGGACGCTTCCCCCCCCCCCCCCCCCCCCCCCCCCCCCCCCCCCCCCCCCCCCCCCCCCCCCCCCCCCCCCCCCCCCCCCCCCCCCCCCCCCCCCCCTCCCAAATCTGCTAAACGATTCTCTGAACGAAGTTGCGAAATCGTTTATCGGCGGAGAGTGCGTTCATGAGTCACTGGAGCCGCAACGGGGATGTGCTTCGGTGGCGCAGTTGGTAAGCGGATGGACTTGGGGACTCGAGATGGAGGTTCGAATCCTTGATGAGTACGCTAGTTTTGCCTTTTATCCTTTCGGCTCCTAAACTTTTGCAAAACGGTTCTAGACCCCTTTTTGACTAGTAGCACGCCTTTTCGACCGCGAACACGTGCTGAAAACAGGGTCTCCACGGAAAATTCCGTTTCAATGGGAACCGCAAGCATCTTCCGTTTATGTAAAGGAATTGAAGACTTTATTCAATGCGAGTATTACTGAAATCATTTAGAAACGTTTAAAGAACACATGTGATATCCTATTACAAAATGGTTGAAGCAAAAAAACTTTTCACAGTGTGAGCAGCGAATGAAGAGAGGGTCACTGCAGTCATTACTTTCACAAGCTTCTTCCATTTGAGATGAAAAACAGTACTGTACAGGTGTCTCAAATTCGCCCGGGTGTGTCTCAAGGTACCCTGCTGCGTGCCATGAGTAGGAAAGAAAGTTCTTAAATCTAGGTGCCTTAAATAGGAAATAGACCAATGAAACAAGTCTTATTATGGAGTCGCGAGTGCTTAACCGAAAGTTCACATCATGAGCAATAACGTACGAGTTAAAACGCTTAAGCATAGCTTTAAAAGGCAGGAAAAAGTAAACGTCAAGGGGCTGGACATTCCTTGAGCATTGGTGGTTGAAATGAAATTTGTGCTCAAAACCCTGTTTTCAGCACGTGTTCGCGGTCGAAAAGGCGTGCTACTAGTCAAAAAGGGGTCTAGAACCGTTTTGCAAAAGTTTAGGAGCCGAAAGGATAAAAGGCAAAACTAGCGTACTCATCAAGGATTCGAACCTCCATCTCGAGTCCCCAAGTCCATCCGCTTACCAACTGCGCCACCGAAGCACATCCCCGTTGCGGCTCCAGTGACTCATGAACGCACTCTCCGCCGATAAACGATTTCGCAACTTCGTTCAGAGAATCGTTTAGCAGATTTGGAGGGCAGATTCGAATTCAGCGTCCCAAGATTGGTACAGAAATATGCATCCCATCCTGAAAGGCCATGTCGAGGTGGGATCCTTTCCTTGTAAGTACGCCGCTACTGCGCCCTGATCGCCTTCTTGCGCCGCGCCGACCGAAGCCTCCGTCGGCGCATAGCTGGCCAATTTTAAACGACAAATGCCAGGCGTAGGCTATACCCGGCCAAGGAATCAAAACTCGAGAACTTTTTAGTGCAGACAGGTGTTTATACGTATGAAGTGTTATGTCATATTGTCTCAACCAACTGTTCAACAAGGGCTCAAAGGCTGAATGACCAGTGTTCTGAAAGGCAACATCCCGTTCAATTCGAAATGTGTCACAGGGATCGATAAATCATGGGTTCCGAGCTTTGAAATTTGTTGAGAAAAAGAGCCTTCAAACAAGGAGTTCCACACTTTTTCCTTGAAAAGGCGTGGAGAGCAGGTCAGGACGAATTGTTTGAACGTGCGTGCTTTATGGCTTCTCTAACACGCACGTATTTGGCTTACAAGGGAAGGATGGTAGGTCGAAGTGGCCGTTAAAATGAAATGTATACCTCCTGATGCGTCTCCAGACGCTGATTCCAAATCTGCCTTCCAAATCTGCTAAACGGCTCTCCGAACGGAGTTATGAAGCGTAATAGCTCAGTGGTGATGGTCCGGGGTGGCAGGTAAAAGCTCGTAGGATCGGTTCCTTTGCAAGTTTGTTGCTTTGCTTTTGTCCGCAACACTTCTAGAGACAAAAGCAAAGCAACCAACTTGCAAAGGAACCGATCCTACGAGCTTTTACCTGCCACCCCGGACCATCACCACTGAGCTATTACGCTTCATAACTCCGTTCGGAGAGTCGTTTAGCAGATTTGGAAGGCAGATTTGGAATCAGCGTCTGGAGACGCATCAGGAGGTATACATTTCATTTCGAACGGCCACTTCGACCTACCATCCTTCCCTTGTTAGCCGGCCTTGTCATTCACGTTATCCGAATGGGATTGCATGGGACGTCATAGGTGTATAGACTCTTCCTCAACTCTCCTCTACCGTCACTTAGTTCATGTCGGGACCAGTGCCAACCGTCCGATCTCGAACTGTTCAAAACGGGGGGGGGGGGCGGGGAACATTGCATTTAGTATTGCGCAGTTCTGCTGTTACTTATGGTCATTCAGGTGAGGGCTATAAGGTGTGTTGTGGGATTAAAAAGTTGCTGATTCATCTGCTTATTAATACCCCGCCCGCGCCCCCCCCCCCCGCCTCGAGGCTATTTTTTGGGGGAAAGTGGGTGGAGTTTCGGAGTTTTGGGTCTGCGTCAACTATTGCTCAGTCAGAATGATATAACTAATCGAAAGAGTTGTCGCGGTGGGGTGAGGCTTGGTTCTATTTGTTGGGGGTGGCGTCGAGATCGCAACTTTATCCCCCTCGAAGAGTGGGACGCACAAAATCCGAAGGTGTTCGAACCGTGACGGTTGACTCCCTGCTCTGAAACCCTAACGAATATTAGTCGCGCATTCGAGCCTACGATAAGCACGAGATTTTGCTCACGCAAAAACAAACTCAGAAACCGTCGAAAATGATGTACATTTTTATCTTCTGCTTCTAAAAACCCCATATTACGAGATCACGCATGCAAATAACGGCGGCCGTGCTCAGAAAAGCTAGACAGAGCAGGATCTGCGCTGTCGCCGAGGTCTCAAATATCAAAAAGCATTTGAGAAAATGTTTATACGCATCAAAAATTGTACTTTATTAATCATCAGCAAGAAAAGAACCACCATTTCCTCAGAGATGGCTCGATCGATTCCGGGTCTTGTTCGTCTGTCGAGAACCACCGCCGGCCATCCAGTACTTTGGGCAAATGCCTTTCTCGCCTCTCCGACCACGGGGCCCTGGCGGACCTGGAAGTCCAGGTTCTCCGGGCATGCCTGGCAGGCCATCTTCACCAGGAGGTCCTTTGGGGCCTGCATCTCCTGAAATATTGTATTATTCGATTGGTTTGATATTCAAGAGTCCCTGCTATGGCATGCGAAAACTTGATTCCTCAAATAGTAAATATAAGTAGAACATATTCAAGAAACTTCTTTGTCCACCCTAGTCCTGGAGCAGATTGTTTGAGCAGTTTTTAGCATTACTAGTTCCACGTGAGCGCCAGCATAATGATAGGAGCGCAGACATTACTCTTATAACAGATACACAGCCAGGCTTCTGGCCGATCGATTCCTTAGACCTGATTGAAGTGGCGCACATTTGACGTTACGTCTGACCGCACGAGTTTGCCAGTCAACGTATCAACCTTCCCATGGGCCGAAGTGGCGTAGTGGCAAGTAGGCAGGGGGGGCACGCTTACCACGCGTGCGGTCCGGGATCAAATCCTGGGTGGTGAGTCGCCCAGGCCAAGCCTTCCATCCTTCCGGGGACGGTTATTTGACCATTTTTTCATTTATGAGGCGTTGCCATCAAGCTGTCGACGATTATCTTCATCACTGACACTGGTATTAGTTGGTGCCGGGTTCCCAGCGCAAAGGCCCTCTCGTATTCCGCCAACGACTCAGGAAGTTCAGAATTCAGAGGGAGTTGGGTTTTTGCTGTCAGAACTCCCGAATCGTTTAAGCTAAGCTACTGCGGCTTGTGGATTTGTTAGCACACTGCACCCAGTCCACATCACCAATGAGTATATAGATGGTCATCCGAAGGAACTATGGGAAACCAATAGGAACATGATGATGTCAGATCGGGTTTGGCTGCTTGAACTCTGTGCTCAAGTTTAGTTCATTCGACTCGCTGAGCTGTCTCGCCAAACAGCAACTCATAAATACACTGAACTCACACAGTCAAACGTTTGCCGCATTGTGATGGGCTCAGCCACCCAGGTTCCTACTCGCTCCAAAGCTTAGTATCAGAGCTCTAGCCTTCCTCTTTCAAATCTTGAGCAGAGCCACGTGCCGTTTTCTGGAGCCGCCTTCATAGTTTGCAACTTGGCAGATCAACCGACAACGGCAACCCTTCACTTCACATGGTTCGCAATCACGTCCACAGACACGCTCTTTCTGCCTACGAATAATGGACTGTCAATGCATCAAATATGTTCCATTTTCAGTCCTAATCTACAATCACCAAAACCCTACTGGAAAGGCATGCTCAAATCTATGGGTATTTGAAGATGCAGTGGAGAAGCTACAAAATTCGTTTAATCGACCGTTATACTCAGTTTTAGTCTGTTAATTAACATCGTTCTTCGCAATAAATCTGCTTTTTAAACCCTCTCAGACTCTCAAACTGAAAGAACTATGTTGGCTTTAACCAGTCCGCTCCCAACTTCTCAGATCTTGTTTCGATTTGAAAGACAGCTGGATGAACGTGGAGCATATGCAATCGTTTTGGAATTTTTATGCCTATTCACAGCCAGGGCGGAAGTGGTGTAGTGGCAAGTGGCGCGCTTACCACGCGAGCGGTCCGGGGATCAAATCCTGGTCGTGAGTCGCCCGGGCCAACCAAGCCTTCCATCCCTCCGGGGTCGGTTAATTGGTACCAGACTTGTCTGGGAGGATAAAAACACTGACTTGTACATCGGCTGGCCCCCGCAAGTCATTGTATAGGCCACATCGCATTCAAACGCCACTGCGAATGTACAAATGGAAGTAGAATGCGTGCCGCATCCCAAAAAGGGATTGATCAACGGCAAATGCTTTATCCTTTATTATACCAAGACAAATTCAATAGTGCTTCTGTTAATCGGTAAGTACATTATCTCTGAATGAAGAAAAGCCTTAAAGGGAAGCGATTACATATCAATTGTTTGCTCGAAGGAGAACCTGCCAACGGAGCAATTACTTGGCTGCCAAGGAAGCGATGTGGCCCTCCCACGGCGAAAGGTGCTGTGGTTGCTGAGCAGGACCCGCGTGACGCCCCGCCCCCAGTGACGTAACGCCCACTAGTTTTGTTGATGATCTGGATGGACTGTTTGCTGTTGGCTTTTCATTTTGGATGATCATTTCCCTTCTAGCGGCTGTATCTTCCAACTTGCCCACGTATTGCCTTATCAATCAAAACACTATGCTTGTTGGCATGATGGCGGCTATCGTGGGCATTAAGAAAGGCATCACGCTTGGTCCACCTGTTGATGCTACCCTCGCGTTATCAATCGATAAGGTGTGAGGCAGTAATTGTTGGACGAGTGTAAGCCCATGGAAGATATGATACGATGAGATAAGAAGGTGCGGCTGCTTGATAAGAGGTGCACTCCAGAATGAAAACGGGACGATAACGATAACGGTATCATATCTAGCACGCTCTTATCGCACCCCTTTCCACATCGATAAGTCTTGGTTTTTGCTGAACGGAAGTGGATTTCGGCGCCTTATCACTCCGTTGATAAGGCGCCACTGCCACTGAAACTTCACGTGTTGTAACACTGGGCAGGACCTCTATCCACTCCAATACATAGCTTCCCTTATCGTTCCCATGAAAATTATCGTGACCACTTCCTTTAAATAATTATTGTATCACACGCTATTGCACTTTTTCAAGTATGAGAGCGATAGTAGAATGAATTTGAGGACCTACACTACTAATGATTTCGCATACGATAGACCCCACATGTTGAAAACCCCATCGTGGGGCTATAAACATATGCGTGAGGCTTGGAGCAATTACTGGGGTTCCTGAGATCGCACAAACTTATGCTGTTCACTGCTCCAATCTATACAGTTGCTTCCGTAAAGCAATGCCACATCAGCAAAGTACTTAACCCATAACGGACGGCGTGCGCCACATGGTGGCGCACGACTATTTTTTTGTTTTTGGAATGTTTCTAGCAATCTTAATATACCCATATATACTCTCAGCAATGTGGAATAACATATCTTCCCAGGACCTGGACGGCTGGATTTTGACAAACCTACAATAAATTTTACATACATTTTGTCTTAATTTACATAAGTTTACTATTTGATGGGTGGCTTACCCATGGTTCGCACGTCCCGAGACCCCTTCCCCTAAATATAGCCACATCCTTGCTCGGGGTTGTTGTTTCGCATTTTTCGATAATGTCACCTACAGCTTCCATTCATTCTTTGCACCCTAGTTTTAGAGCGGAAAGGCGGGCTACGAACTTGTCGTCAACGGAAATCTCTTTTTTCGGATGATGAGACTCCGACACCTACTTTAGCCCCGTCTTACCCCTGCTGTTCACATAAGCCTACATAAACCCTACCCTGGGTGGCGGCGTGCGCCACATGGTGGCGCACCCGCCACCCAGCGTAGGGTTTATGTAGGCTCCGTTATGGGTTAAGCATGAGACCCAGTCTATAAACATTTTTCGCTCATGCTCTGCTGTTTGCGTGTGTGCCCACACCTTGAGAGATACTTCTGAACTTATTGGTAACAGTGCTCTACGCTTGAACATAAATATTGATGTTGACCATCAAATTAATCCTTACCTATGTTTCCATCTACACCCGGTCGTCCAGGAGGTCCTCGCGGTCCTTGAGGACCAGGCTCACCTATGGGACCTGGTTCACCATATTCTATTTGTCCCAGCTCGCAGGATGCACCTAAAGTATGGGCAATCACACTTGAAGTTCCTTCTTGTGTGGCAAGAATCTCACCTGCCAATCCAGGAATCCCAGGCACCCCTGGCATTCCAGGAGAGCCAACTGGTCCTTGACGACCTTTAAGACCAGGTTTTCCAGGTATACCTGCCCTTCCTTGCTTTCCAGGAGAACCAGGCTCTCCTGGTTGCCCAGGCTTTCCCTGAATATAAGAAGCTGCTAATGAGGTGAAGCCTTCGCCAACTATATTCATACTAACCTTCTCTCCTGGTGGTCCTGAGCTGCATTTTATGCAGAAGTCTGAGGTTACATAGAGAAAAGGTGCCATCAGAACACGACCAGGATTGCCATTTACGCCATTAATGCCAGGCTTTCCCGGACGTCCCGGCCTACCTGCTGGGCCAGGTCGACCAGGAGGCCCTGGTAGACAACAACTATCATCACATTGCATGCTTTTGGATGTATAACCAGCAACTTCTTCAGTACTTGAATTACGTGGGATTCGAACGCCTAAATCGGAAGCGATAACGTCATTGCAATAAATTTGGAGAAGAGGAGCGGAAACTCACGCATTGAAAGCGCCTTCAGCTCAACGACATTTTTCAACACATCTTGCGCCGTTGTTCTACATGTGGAAAATTCATACATCAAATTATTCTGCACTTGAGCGGCATAAATGTAAATCAGTGGTAAACTAATACAGGCTGACAAAGCAGTGCATAACGAGGTAATAGTAATAGAAACTGCTAGAACACGATAGGCACCAAGCCGCTGATCAAATAGCATGCGAGACGGTCTGAAAAGCGGCTTCATGATAAATGAGTTGAAATCGACTGACAAATACGATATCCAAGAATTCTACGTATAAACTAGCAGGGATATTATGCAAGGATTGCTCCCAACGTTTTAGCGAAAGTCCGATTGGAGAGAGTGTTACCGGACTCGCTTAGAACATGGTTCTATAGAATCTGTTTTCATAACATTATCTCTACTTCAAGTAATGCAGTAGATACAGATCAAGGCTGGGAAAAGCCCAGGCAGCGACAGGAGTTACACGCTCTCCTCAAAGCACCAGCAGATTGTTTTCAGGTTTGAAGTTAAACAAGGGTTCTTGGAGGGTGGGAGAAATCAAATTGATGAAAGAAGCGAGAATCGTGAGGGAATCAGAAATCAAACAAGAATGATCCCAACTGGCATATTCGGGAACTTGAATCGGATTAAAAGCCGAGAATAAGCCTTCACAAAGTCATTACTTCGCAATCGACTCCTTTACATGTCGTACGTCACCTTATCAGGAAATTTGCAGAGTTTCAATTCATAGATTAGATAAAATAATGTAAGTAAAGTTACAAACGTTGAACATAATAAAGTAATTCAAAAATAGAGTAAAACATGAAATAATATATTGTAAAATGAATCCCTTAGACCATCTGGATCTACCATCTCGAAAGGCTTGAAATGAGATGGGCAGATCAGACCCTGAAATGGAGACGACGGCACAGAACCGAAAAAGATGCTCAAAGCCGACTTGTGTGAAGAACGAAAGTTGCGAATATAAATGGGATACATGCGATCCTACTATATATAATCGGCTAAGCGGTTGTGTGTGTGTCTGACCGGAAATTCATAACTTCACCCCCTTTGGACCCAGAGCGCTCAAACTTCTAGGATATATAGGGGGCCGGAGGTGAACACTGATGACGGGTGGCGGGAAGTGATAACTACTGATAGGAGCTGATAACGGACGTCGAAATGTTGATGTCACCAATTTCGTTGCACCGTTCGCGTTGACAGTGGAGAGTTTGCACTTATGTATGATATGTGGGATGAGGCGGGGACCAAGAAGTTGAGTGAACGAATGTGTGGTAGCAACTGATAAGAACTGGTACGGTGATACAGGTGATATTTGCAGAATGCTTGCAGTTTCAAGAAAGTTGCTTGATGATTGCTCCATCATGCTTTTTCCAATCATTAAAAGAGTACTGGAAGAGTCACTGTGCAAGGGGCATAACACGCGAGCACTGGCGTCGTGGATGGTAAAGAGATTTTCAAGTTGAACCTTCACAGTTGAAAGGTTATAAATATTTTCATTAGTGGCACAATCAATTTACTGTGTTTCATTGACCAGTTCACCGCTTTGAACTCAAGAAAACCAACTATGGATATGTGTTATATGCCAGCTCCGCACTTGCTCTGCATCAGAAAGCCACTAAAAACCTCTAGCACCAGGTCAGAAGCGAGTGAGCCAATGAGTCCTTGAGGCAATCAAGTAACGAAGCCGGACCAAGACTGCACCACACAAGATGGAGAGGTTGTGAAATGAGGGCTGTCTTCTTGTTTTCCGCTAGCAGTGACCAGTCTCTGCTCGGCTTGAAATGTCAGCGCCAGGGCAAAAAACTTTTATGCATGCGAAGAAGAAAGATATCAATGCCAACATCTACCGAAAAAAGCGTAAAGCTTGCCTTGTTTTATAACTCATTTCGGAGAATACAGATAGAATGTTCAACAGAACAGCGTCCCAATTGTAGCAAGATTTGCTTGCAACCGATGCTATACCGCTATTCCTGATCTCTCTGGCTTAATGGGCTACATGTCCCGATCTTGATGGAATCCTTCGCCGAAAACTCTTGCATCCTCTCCCACCATGTTGATGTCAGTGTGTTTACTTGAGACAAGATCAGGGTCAACCCTACGTTGTTACGAGTAACAACGGGGGGTCGTACTCAGTTGAGCTTGGAGGGGGGTCGTACCCTCTCGGTGGCCGACAGTGGGATTCTTGGTAATATCGGATAATAGCCAGCACGTTACGTTTTCGTAAGATGACTGATACTAGAGCATCTATAAACCACGCTTCCCTCTAAATGAGCTTTCAAATGAATCAGCGAATTAGAAGGGCGCCCGAGGCGTGGCGCGCACCAAGGCAAGGGATGTAGTGCAAGCGCATGCTCGGAGCTTTCTAGCACATCCTAAATTAAACATGAAATTGGTCTTCCAAGAAGTTACGGGCAGTGAAACCTAAGAAAACTCGCGTTTTCGAGAAAATGGCTTGAAGAATACCCCTCAAAATAAAAAGTAACAACGGGACTAATTTTTGAAACTGCTGATCTTTCAGGAACGCTTGGGTGCTCGTTAGAAAGCTTGAAACCTGTAGTTTATTATACCGTGTTCAGCTTCCCAAATGAATGACTTTGAAGGAAGTTATGATCGTTTGAAGGTAAAAAAGTCGCGGTTCCAACTAATTTTTGAACTACTGATCTTTCAAGAACGCTTTGGTGCTCGTTAGAAAGCTTGAATCCTGTAGTTTATTATGCATGTTAGCTTCCCAAATGAACGACGTTTAAGGAAGTTATGATCGTGTAAAGGTCAAAAAGTCGC
>MU883600.1:0-11260 GCA_036418205.1 Ostertagia ostertagi | reverse complement strand
TCAATCTCCAAACGTTCGATTCGGGTTGTAAGGTCTTTCGTACGAATCGATGTTTATGGCCAAGTGCGTGTTGACGAGGACACCCACACCACCAACGCCTCTGCTGTCGCATGTTCCAAGGAACAGTTCTTCTCCAGTATCGAAAACGGCGTGTAGCGGGCGGTGCCTTCTCGTCTCGGTCAGTCCGATGACGTCGTAATGATGAACTTCCTGGCCTTGCATCATCAGGTCATTCATACGAGCTTCTGCAAGCGTCCGGACGTTAAAAATAGATTTTGGATTTTTTTTTCATTCCGACAGCCTGTTTGGACCCTGGATTGTACCAGCCTCAACCAAGGGCTCGTGTTGAGGCGAAGTTTCCTCAGGTGCTCGCCATATAATACATCTAGCTGGCAGCCAGGCTCTGAGTGGTTGACCACGCTATCCCAATGAAGGTTTATAGAGGCAACCGCTCATTATGTGAAACGCCCAGTTTCTCGAATGCAAGCTTTTGACAGCGCCAAAATGCAGGATGCCAGCCGCACACGTGCAGAGCTCACCAAACAGACGTACAGTGTACGTATGAATGGAGACCACTGATACCAATCGACAAAGCACAGCAAGAAAAGCGATCCGTTCCTTGTATCGAACTGCTTTTCAGAGCAACTTCGTAATGTCTTCCAATCTTCGACCCACCTCCTACCTTGCGACCTGGGTCGCGCTACGTATTCTCGCCACAAAGCGGCTAGAGATTTAGTGAGAAAACCCTCCTAGAAGGGAGTGGGTGTGGCTTCACTAGGACAGAAAGCGACTTTTCGCGTTTCGCACGCGAACATTTTTCGCTGCGGGAACCTCAGGTCCACTGCTGATCATGAGTGGACCTGGGTTCCGCAGCGAAAAATGTTTCGCGCTGCGAAACGCGAAAAAGTCGCTTTCTGTCCTAGCGAACCACACCCGGGGGAAGTCCGTACAGCTTCAAGGGTTGCATTAATAGTTTGTCAGCGATTTCCTTTTGAATTATCTAGCACAAAAATTGTCAAACTGCTGCAGGATAAGGTCCCACTAGGAGTTCACGGATCGGGGAACAATGACCTTTCAACAATCCACTGCTCAGGTTCGTGCTTCTTCTCAGCGGTCTGCAAATAAACGGCTAGTTTTGAAGAATGGTAAGTATGGAAAACATTGTGTAGCTATCTTTCACCTGCCTTCATGTTATCGGATCCCTGCTCGTAAAATCAGTATTGTGCAGTCCTCGGCGCACAAGCTCCGGTCCCGTCGGGAACTGACTGGAGGGACGAGCCAAGGTATTGGTTCATAGGGGTCATATGAACATAATGGATTGGGGACATTCATGAAGCCAAGTCTGTAATCGTGTAAGTCTGTAATAGTGTCTATAATCTTCAGGCTTTTCTTCCCACCATGTGATCATGAGTTGTCATCCGGAGCAACTTCATCTACATATGTATAGTATGCCGCAGCATTGCAAGATCCTTAGCAAGTCTACAAAATTGCAAGCAGTACATAGATGTATGCGCCAGCAGTGGTTGTATGAGGTGGGTACTGGAACACTTCAATGATTAGGGAACAGAACCTACTCAGGGTGGAAATCCTGATTGACTCCTTTGGTTGCTGAAATGCGTCCGTCCTTGGAGCTTTTCGATTGGCTTATTCGATTGGCTTATACAAAACCAGCTCTTCCCATATCTCTCAATGCTCAAGGGAAAGGGGTAATTTCCTAAATGGCTTCCGTCTTTTCCAGGTGTCGTGACTTCCGCAGGTCATCTTCATTTAGTCGCGTCTGGTGGTGTGCATGCGGGTCCCGGTGCCGCTCGTGAGTTGAAGATTTCGGGAGAAGAAAGAGATGCAAAGCTCGCGTATTCTCCTTACGGATCAGACTTCACGTCGACAACGCCGAGTCTGGCCATTTCGCTATCGCCCTTGCGACATAGTTCCGCTGGTCCTGGTACGGTAAAGGACTGAGCACTGGGTTGACCCATGAGTTCAGGTCGTGTATTCCCACATTGTAGAAGTTGTTAATATTCTACTCATTTATACGGATTAATGGTTTCATCTATGCGTTCTTATAGGCCCTCAAACGGTGATCCCACCTAGTGTATTTCATTCTTAAATGTGAGGTAAGCAAACCAGCCCTTTTGGCGTTTCGGCTGGGACCGTATGCTGAATGTTGGGGAGGGGATGGGGTCCCCAACGGTCGACGGTTTACTTCAACTCGGTTGGTACGATAGGAGAGTACTGACGCAAGTGGTGCAGCTGGTCCAGCAGCTCCGCCAGAAGGGCTGGTTTGCTCACCCCAGGACTAAGCCTTGGAGAGGGGACGGACCCGTCCTCTCTTTAAGGCTTAGTTCTGAGGTGAGCACCAAATTGTGGCGGTTCTAAGGACCGAGTTGAAGTGGTCCGTCCACCGTCGGGGACTCCATCCCCTCCCCAACATTCAGCATACGGTCCCAGCCGAAGCGCCAAAAGGGCTGGTTTGCTTACGTCCTAAAATGTGTTCATGCTCGAGGCTCTAGGAACCAGGTTCCAGGAAGCTGCCGTAGTAGGCTGCAACGGTTGTATTCCGTAGGTTGTTTGGCATGACGATGTTTGGCATGTTTGTTAGGTCAAAAGGTGCTCGAGAGGCGGTAACAGTAGTCCGGCTAGGGCCTTTTGTGGCTGATCTCTGGTTGAGAGTGGCGGAGACGGGCGGGCGCAGCGTAAGTCCCTAATAGTACTCGCCGACATGGAAGCGTGGTGATCCTCATGCTTCTGAGCATATACAAAGAGGACGGCGTCCATGCCGGCACGGCACCAGGTTCTGGGCTGAACAGCAGCTCGGGATTTCAAAGGGTACTTATAGGCGTTACGTGTGCTAGCTTAGGCTGCAAACAATAGCAGAGAAATCTTTGATAATGCTGAAATTAAAGCCTCTACCTTCAATAAGATTGCACGTGGATACGATGGCGAGACAGGTCGATCGAAAATATGCAAGAGAGCTTGTCGTTTGAGAGAGCACGCTGAGCTCTACATCAATGCACACTGATCTCACCATTTTGCGGTGGGAAAGCGTTGGAAAGGGAGTCGATGGTTGCAGCCCGTAAGGATTAGCGCCCTAACCGCGCAATTTTTGCGACGAAGCTGGAGTGATCTAGGTAGTTACGGACCTTACAATTTCCCTCGTGGTATCCCTCCTACTAGTCGGGCTAATCCCGGGGTTTGCCTTTAAAGTCGCCGGATGTGGGCCTACTAAAGTTACTTTCAATCTTAGTTGGAAGCTTAGCAACTACATTCTCGTATATTACATCCATACAGAAATGCACAATGTATATTCAGTTCGTCTCGTCACGAGCGGAAATTAATCTTTGACGGATCTCGGTGTAGCCCGATCAAACAAAACAGCAAGAAAGTGATATGAAGTGAAAGGGCTGGTTTGTCAAGGCTGAAAATAAAAGGTTCACAAATGTCAAGATTTTTGGAAGGAGCTTCTCCAAGGTGATTCTGATATACACCAGAAATCACAAGTCTAACAGGTTTTGATAATATCTTTTTTTTTCTCCAAAAGGCTCTTCGAAGGAAGATGTAATTATTGAAATCCTAAAAACTTGGAGTTAACGTACGATTTTTCGGAAATCAAACTTTGAAAAAATTTCAAAAGCCTATTATAATACTCATATCTTTTGCTTTCCTGGCATAGGAAAAGCTTGCCATAGGAACGAGGGATAAGGAATCAGAAATTCTTGTTTCCATAAGAATTGACCGGCAAATTTCCCCGAAGGAGTGAATGTAAGGTATTTTCCGAAAAGTGAAATCTGAAATAAAGTCAGGTGCTTATTAGAGAAGCTCAAATCCCATACTCTCTTCTCATGCCAAAAGTTCGCCAAAGAAACGAGAAAGTTATATACACTGAAATCCTTAAAACCCGCCCTTGCACAAAAATTTAGAGCGAAATAATGTTGGTGAAAAAGGAACGCTGCAAAATTCTCAATACCGCCCTAAAAGGTCTTTGTTCTGATCTTTCCGAATCTTCTTACGGCCTTCAAAATGTCGTGTTCAAAACAGGCCATGACCTCTCGAAAATGGAGGTGCAAATTTTTTTGAAACTAGGATTTCCTTTTCAAACAGCACTTTGGGGCACCGCATGTGAGGTAATACCGATGGGTTTTTGGTAGCAGACGCTATGCATATCCTAATCTACCCAAAAATCAAAATGCGTGATTCGAAGGAAGCAATGCCACTATGAGGTGGTTCTCATTACGCGCCCCGCTCTCACCTTCTAAACCTGCCGCTTTCCAAGGCTATTGAAGAGACTCGATCACCTCTAAATTTGATAACCTGAGGAGAAACGACTTCTCAGTATGATTTCCTAGGTTCCACCGTAAGCGCGTTCGCGATGGGGCGTGCAGTGCCACGCGTCGTCGATCTGTTTTCATTCGGTCTCAAATGTGGTCGTCAACTGTACGAAGCGCTATCGCTGTAGAAACTGGAGTAAGAAGACGGCGGTTGTGCCGAAGGGAAGGGTGGCTGCAGGTGGGGAGCTGATCACCTACGAGGCGCCAGGACTGCGCGGAGTATGCCTCGTGCGCAAGCGGTGAGGCGGACGCTTACGCGGGCCGCAGGAGTTTTGGAGGGCTGCCTCCGGATGATCCCGGGAAAAGGTGCTATACTGCACCAAGCTTAGTAGCCCAGACCAAAGGACTGGTGTACACGTGCGCCGGTCCGATTGCGCGCTCCAGTGCTCAACAGCGCGCCCAGTGCAACGTGGTTACGGTGGAACCTAGGAAACCATACTGATAAATCGTTCTTGTGATTAGCTAATGTTTATGTGTGTACTGTTCACTGGCCAAAAAACAGCAAGGAGAGGTCATGAACATTCCCTCAAAGTGCGAACGTGACGCTTGATCCTGCTCGCTCTCAATAGCAGATCAAAAGAGGTTAACCCAGCGGCAGAAAGAATCCTCTTTATCGGATTCCAGACAGCTTTTCTTGATTTTTTCATCCCTGCATCATTGACCACCTAGACGTTGATTTCTAATGAGCAGTCTTCTCATCGTAAACTCCGCCTCCGAAGCTAGAAATGAATGCATTTTCTGAGCGTGGCATGGGTTTTGAAAAAATTGGACATCATTCGTAACTTACCCTAATATTTACAATACTACATACTAATATCATATACTCTAATATACTCTGTGTTGCTATACTGTATTTATGAATAAATCTCTTTTTGTTGTTTATTGATTTCAAGTTCTGTAAATTGTTACACTTGACATTGTGGAGCACCTGTGCGTCCATAATAAGTAAATAAATACTCTGGAGTACTTATCGATGATCCATGGTCTTTATGCTATTGCGTTCATACAGGGAAAGGTATAGCAGGTTGGAAAATCATGATGAGGAAGATGGCTGCGGCAGTCCAACCTTCTCCTTACGGGAATCTGGTGTGACCGGTTTCCCTTACCTCATGGTTAGTACAATCCAGTTCTGTTCGGATGTCATGGTGTCATCGAATCGTTGAGCCTAGCTTAGTGTGCACCCCAACTACCTGAAGTCCCTCAACTCCCTGAGGTTCTGTCGAGCGAGGGAGGGGAGGGGAAAAGTACGAGAGACGCCTTTTCGTTCTCTTCCGAGGCGATCAGCAACAGCTGGCGTGATTGAAGTCCCCCCTAAAGTTAGGCTAGGCTTGCTTGCATAAGCTGATTAATTGAGTCTTCATGTCTGAAATGACTTGACAAGGAGGCCGATATATAGCTGTGGAGAACATATGTAGTGTGCACCTCTTGACAAAATTCACGGTTTCGTGCTTTTATTTCATTTTCCCCGTACATGTGCTCTGAACTTTTATGTCCCATTTGTGCCGATCCATGCCCAGTCTTCCTCCTAAGTCATCGACCGTCTGTCGTGAGCAGGGTCATTGTATTGCGCGATCAACATTTCTGCGACCCTTTCCTGAAATAGGGCCTCGATACTACTCCTCATCATCACCATCAGTCTTAGGAGACTCTTTAGCACGACCCCCTCCCCCACCCTGACCATCCTATCACCCATTACCACCATTTAGCATTTGAAAGGGGGCCCAAAAGTTCCGTCCATCCCACCGAAACGCCAGTCAAGCGGTGAAGAGAGGGGGGGGGGGGGTGGGGGAAGGACATATCTGAATAAACGAAAATCCTCTAACTTTTCCTACTTCTTACTGCTTTCATTAATTTCCCGAAATCGTCGCAGAACCTCTCGAACACGATTTTCATCAAAAATACGATCCCTTTTTCGCACTTACAGCTTTCCACTAATGCATAGAACCCCCCTTATTGAGAACTGCGCAGCGCTTGGTTGACCCTAATCGAGAAGTACTCTACGGTAGCTCACCCTAGGTGACAGCTCTCATTCACTGCCAGTGATATCATAGACACTCAAGTAGTTACTTTTCTCATGCTCACACGGCACATCGCCAATAAGAAAGCTATAATATCTATTATGCGGCAGCATGCGTGCACGCAGGTACAATTTCAAAGCGGATTAATAAAGTTCCGTCGCCAAGGGTAGTTGTTCTCAGGTTGTCCTAACGCCCTGAGATAGGCATGGTGTATTTCTAAATAACCTGCAGTTGAAAACATTCATTTAAGGAAAAGCAACTAGATTTCCATGAATGCGGTCTCCATTGATTCAGGAATTAACAATAATCTTGATTACATTTTCTATGTATCACCAGATGTCTTTACCGTAATCATTTCCTCGAATGTAGTTACAAATTGAATCGATAGACTAACGTCTTTCCTTGTTTTGCTATGATTACGCGTTTAACTTTCTCTAATGATCGTAAAGTCATTGGAATGGGTCTAATAAGAATTGCGATAAAATATAATTAAAAAACCAACCCGATTGTCACTTGTGACTGTGATCGCACGGTGAATAGTCATGGAATAGTAAAGGAATAATAAATAACCGAGGAGTCAGATAGTTTGAAAGTCAAAGCCGATGGATTGATCACCTCTCGGTTATTCTAGTCTCTTCCTAGGATGCGCCATGCATTTAACTTCCTTTGCGAGGGCAGTCACACATCTGACAGGTACATAAATCAGTTGCTGAGCCATTGATTTGAAACAAATCGAAATTCTCATCGCGTTTCCAAACATTGGATACAAAGTTATTGAATTTGGGCAATAAGTGGTGCCTGCTGGTCCTTTGGGTCCGATCACACTTGATTTCTCGCTCAAAGTTGCCAATCACGAGAAGGAAGGATATACGACAGAACGTGGAAAAGGCGGAGCAGGGACCTTCCTCGTCGCTCTCTCGCCTTTCTTTCGGTCTCCACACTTATTATTATTGTCGTCTTATTCCGTCGTACCCGCAGTATGTTCTCCCCATCAGTCAGATCCTTCTCCGTTTTCACGCGCTAATAATCACCCTGAGGCACAACGCAGAACTCGTATGGAACTGTCACTACGGACAGAATCGTGTCGATACTCACCGACACACAAATGAGCGAATTTTCCTGAAAGCTGCTCTATACGATTCCATCTGTTCCACAGGAACGGCGTCCTTCGTCCTTGCCGTCCTTGCCGTCCCACCTGCTCCGACACTCGATGACGGCTTTCCCTCGCTGACGCAGACATACAGACATGCACGTTCTCCCACCACCGTCTTGGCGTCAGTAATTGAAATCGATTCCAGTACGGGCTAGCCGCTACAATTTAAAGCATTCTTACCAAGCCATTGTGATTAGCCCAGTCGTAGGTGAATTTCTTCCCAAATGGATACCAAGTGCGTGGCGCATCACTGAAGAAGATTATTCATGCTCGAGCAATGTTCCACTCCCTTTACTTTCCATTCCATTCCATTCTATTCTTCGTTCTCTCAATCTTTTGTACGTTTTGTGTTTTCATGAACCTTGAATTCCGCGCTCATTTCTTTGTCGAGAGTGTAGCACATACTAGGTTGTCGCAGAAGTTTTTCGGCCATCCAAGTGTACTGTCGGTAGAGGAAATGGTCAATATATCGCATGGGAAGGAATGAGGAAAGACTTGGTGAACTAGGCAGTAGACTAACCCAATGGGACGATAGGCGACGCTTCGGAAGCAGTGGTGCACCATCAAGGGCGTGATAAGACGCCACAGCGAACATCCGGATCTTCAACACCTAGGTCCGAAAGGTTGCAGGACGAGCTCTAGCTTTTCCAGACAATCTCCATCTTAGCTTTTATCTCGACTCCTTCCGTCAATGTCGTGGTGGAAGGAGTTGCAAGGGGTGCGTGTAAAAGTTGTCGCTCTCTGTTCTCGATGTTCTTTTCCAACGTGCCGTTGAAATGAAGCGCCCTTGCTTTGACGAGCCTTAACTGTTCCAAACAATCTCCATCTCGGTTCTTATCTCGTCTCCTTCCGTCAGTGTCGTGTGGGATTCTTCTCCACGTGATGGCTCCCTTTGACCCTTCAGAAATTGTTTTGAAACACTCACTGCAATACGTATATGAAGGCTTGCCAAAGGTCTTTTCTGGACCATGTCTGCTGCAGCATTTCGTGGCAATAATCTGCAAATGTCGGTTTTGGTAGTATATTCTTGGGCGGAAGTGGTGTAGTGGCAAGTGGCACGCTTACCACGCGAGCGGTCCGGGGATCAAATCCTGGGTCGTGAGTCGCCCGGGCCAACCAAGCCTTCCATCCCTCCGGGGTCGGTTAATTGGTACCAGACTTGTCTGGGAGGATAAAAACACTGACTTGTACATCGGCTGGCCCCCGCAAGTCATTGTATAGGCATTCAAACGCCACTACGAATGTACAAATGGAAGTAGAATGCGTGCCGCATCCCAAAAGGGATTGATCAACGGCAAATGCTTTATCCTTTTATCCTTTAATATTGAATTGCTCCCACTTTAATATACCGCAGAACGCGTTCAGTGCAGAGCGAGCGTCGGCAAGAAGCCTGCGGTGCAATGGGGTCCTCGACAATCTTTCACCGAATAGCAAAAATTCGTTGCCCATTTCAAAAAATTTGGGTGAAAACCACAGCCCTTTTGGCCTCTCGAACTGAATGACGAGGATGTTCTGAAGCTGATTAATAAGGCTCCCTGTGCAATACCCGGGAAGTGGCAGTTTTTGTATGTCCAGAAGCACTTTGCATCGTTCCCTTGCACGCTTTAAAAGAATGAATTCTAGCCTGAAAATATACGTGATAAATATAGTCGCGATCCGACTACATTATTTCCCCCCCCTGACTGGACTTCTGATCGACCAGCAGCTTCGCAACAAAGTGAAGAAGTTCTGCATGAACTCTATTTTCCGCTCCTGTATCTCATGTGACTCCATAGCTTGTTTACTGGTTCTTCAGAACCACATGCAAGTGCACCACTTCTGGGGACACACTAGAGAACCAAGTAGCGCCAATTCAGAACTGCTACTGCTAAGCACCTCTAATTTTGATGAAGCTGCAAATGTTTTGTTTTCGGATTCCTTTGCTACTGGTGAAGGCGAACGTATGGACTCGCGGGCAGTACGCTTTGAAATTATAGCAAAATTTACTTCAATCTGGGCAGACTCGTGTAACGCATTGCTGATAAGGTCCAGCAAGAAGCTTCAAGCTTCTCCTGGTAAAAGCCGACCTGCTGGGTGTTCAGCGGAGCACCAAAAACGACTGCCTCTGCTATTTTTGTCGAAGGGAGAAATAAGCCTGCGTGTCCTTTACCCAACTCAATTACTTGCGTGGTTCCTTCTCAAAGCTCCGGCAATTCTTGAACCGCACACTACAGTAGAAGTAAGCAAACCAGCCCGTTTGGCGTTTCTGCTGGGGCCGTATGCTGAATGTTGGGGAAGGGATGGGGTCCCCGACGGTCGACGGACTACTTCAACTCGGTCCTTAAAACCGCCTCAATTTGATGCTTACCTCAGGACTAAGCCTTAAAGAGAGGACGGACCTGCGAGCGCAGGTCCGTCCTCTCTCCAAGGCTTAGTCCTGGGGTAAGCAAACCAGCCCTTTTGGCGGAGCTGCTGGACCTAGCTGCACCACTTCGTCACTCTCCTACCGTACCGACCGAGTTCAAGTAGTCCGTCGACCTCGGGGACCCCATCCCCTCCCCAACATTCAGCATACGGCCCCAGCAGAAACGCCAAAAGGGCTGGTTTGCTTACCTCCACAAAGTTACCTGATAAAATGCAAAATGTCGCCAATAACGACGGCGCATGATTGGCAGTTGTTAATTGTGGTGATGAAGGAAATGAAAAAAAAATAATTGGGAAAAAATCCGAAAATAGCCAAAGACTCTGACGACAATCTATTATTATGCTTGATAAAACCCTCGAGATGACCGACAGGAGGCCCGTCGCGCGGCAAGAAGGCAGAGTCAGCGGACGAGTCGCAGCGCGTGCTGTGCGATGGACGTGTATGGTACATTCTATTTAACTTGACGCGAAATCACTACAGTACGCGCTGCGACTCGTCCGCTGACTCTGCCTTCTTGCCGCGCGACGGGCCTCCTGTCGGGTACCCAGAACTCTCGACTCGAAGAGCTAACTACCGCCTCGTGCTTTTCTCGCTGCAATTCTCATGTTCAAAACTCAACTCTTTATTTACAGTTCACTTCTACGGAAAGGGTGATAGTCCTTCGTGATCCCTGCTCCCCTATGAAATGGGGTGTGGGTCCTCTAGTCAGGTCGACACTGTTCCAGCTGACAATAAGCCAGAAAGTACTCCTGAAGTCGCTAATCAAGCCAACGGAAACAATGAAGTGGTATGTTCATCTCACAGTCCACCGATAAGCTCATTTATACTCCCTGCTTCAGGCGGCGGTCAAGGATGATGGCCCATTGATGACTGCCACCACGATGGACGAGTTAAACACACCTTCCTATACTTTAACGCGGTTGCTGTTACTTGGTAAGTCTGGGCTCTTTTATGATTGTAGAGCGCTCTCCGCTACGGTGTGGTCAGATGTTAGGCAGTTTTTATCTTTATATGGATCTTACACTTTTCCCTAAATCTTTGTGAGGCCGAGGGCTCTACTACCTTCTCAATAAACTTTCTAATGTCTTTTATTGCAAAAGTAAGCTATCGATTTGAAGGAAAGAAACGAAGGGGCCATAACTCATTGCATTCCCACATCGCGTGCTTATTTTCAAAAAAGCGGGTAGCGCTATAATTTAACTTGGCTCATCTGCTAAAAAAAGGCAAGCCCTTCAGGCGATCAGTTCTTAGAACTGCGGCGAGTGCTTGGATAGTCGGTGGGCGTACCCCGCCAACCGCGCCAAGAGTGAGCCATGCTAGATCGCCGAGGTCAAATCTTTCGCTGCCAATGCGCGTCGTT
>MU883599.1:0-11548 GCA_036418205.1 Ostertagia ostertagi | reverse complement strand
AATGATTTGTAACGTGATTTTCTTAAAGGAGGATTTTACGATTAGAATGGAGGTCGAGGAAGAAGTAATTCACCTAGTTGAGTAACCCACGGACCTCCTGAGGGTGCGAACTGATGCGCAATTCGCATCGAAAAATTTGACCTCGGCGACCTATTATGCCTCAAAGTTGGCGGGTCTGGCGATCTCGCGACCAGCTGAATCACTCGCCGCAGATCTATACGTGGGATTGATTAGATAGCAGAGAGAGCGTGATGTTGAGGAGGGCACAGCGATAAGAGTCGCATCAATGCGCAAATCAGCGGGGAAGGAAGGGGTCCCATTTCTCGGGTTCTGGGCCGTTTCTCATGGTTCTTCCTTCTTTCGTGTACCAATCACCATCCCTGAGTTAATTTGAAATGGGTTGCCTTCCCAGCGTGAATTCGTCCTTCAATCTCAGTCAGTTTTTGTTTTTATTGGAGTTAAATCTTGGGTCAAATGCTATCCAAGATAGTTTTTTGGAGAATGCTCTCGTTACCTTTACTACTTATACAAATGGGATCGGCTAGCAAAGCGGCATGCGGCTCATGGATCAAATTTTGTGAGTCTGCTTCAGAGCCCATTTGTCCGAATTCGCGCTGCGAAAAATTTGCAACCAACAGACCTTCCCTTTAAATGCGGGGATTATCTACTAGTGTTCACGATATTGAAACCTGAAGACTCCACGAAACAACACAGTGCGATGAATCGCTAACAGCCCTCTCTTGAAAAAATATGAGATGAAGTCCTAGAAGCGATGTATGCGGGTAAAGGTAAATTTTTGTAGGGTTCATTGAGAAAGTGCCAGATTTCATAGGCCAGCCATTTGAGTTTAAAATGTCAGCAGGCTTTCCGAAATGTTATCGCTCATGCGATTATTATAAATGGTATCCTTTTCGACCTCACGGGTTTGAACAGGTTACCAATTACTTGGGCACCATATTTATACACCACTCTGTAATTATAATAGTGCGCGCGGGTGGCAGGGTGAGCTGTAGCACATCTTCACTTCTGACTTTTTTCCTCATACACCAGTGCACATTAAAGTGCTATTGATTACCAACTCAAGTGAGAAAAAACCAAGCTATGGTTTGACTTTTAGAAATTACCAATTCATTTTCATACCCGTTTTTGGTTCGAATTATTAGTTCACCAATATTTGAGCAGATGTAGGTCGGCATCGCTGAGATGGTGGGATACGTGGAATACTAATCATTTTATCCAATTTCTCCCCATACCCCCCGGGGCGACGACGTTCCCGGGACCTAATTCGCTTTCCTGAAGAGCGCCCACCTTTGATTCACAAGTGAGAGAGATTGGCAATGTATCGTACTTTCCGAAAGCCTTTTCAAATCAGCTGGACCGAGCCACTAGCGTTCGAGTGATTTTTGCAAGTGTGGAAGCGACAAATTGCCATCAAAATGCCTTTCTCTTTTTCAAAACATCGAAGCGAACGTATCGTGGTGGCAAGTGGCCTTCCCTTCGTAGAAGGGATACCGATGTCCCGGGCTGAATCCGTTCGAGCCGTTCAAGCCCTACACGTTGGCTATCAGTACCAGAGTAGCCTAGGATGTTGTAACTATGGCATGTCCTTTCAAATCCTTGCTTCGGCCCTAAGCGTCTATGAGAGTCACCGCGATCTTAGTTGAGGATGATGATGCAACTCAAGAGGGGGAATCATCATGCAGGAAGAGTTATTTTGTTATGTTTCTGCATTTTGGTATCCTACTCTACATCAGAAGGGGCAGTTTTTTCTTATATTCTATAAAATTCTCTCAAACAGAAAACTTACGTTCAGGTACTGGCGAGTTCACCTTTGATTGGCTTATTAGCGCCAATTAAATTCGCTATCTTTTTCATGTATTATTTTAATATTTTCTTCAACAACGCTCATGAGAGCCTGAATTAGTTGCCCTTCAGCCAGCATAGCCTTGTAACTCGTAAAGGCAATAAGTTCTCGGAGACAAGAGCTCTGCAGAAGGGGGTAGATTAGAATATCCGGTCGATTTTTCTGAGTTTCGAAGTGATCGTTTGGATATTATTGTACATAGGTTGGTCCGAAGGTATGCCGTTTATTTTGGCTGACAACGGTTCAGATTTTGCTGGTAGCTTCTAATGATTTTGATGTGATTTTATGTTCCAAAGACTTCGATTTATTAAGCATTGACGTTCGCTTCACTATAGAGCTCAGAGCCAGCAAAAAACCTTTTTGATTTTGCATAAGTGTGAATTTAGCTCCGAGATAGATGAATGCAATTTCGTCTCATCAGCACATTAGGCGAACACGTTTGGAGCTAAAACGGCTCGAGGAGGTCGCCACGTATTCCATCACTAACCTATCATAGATGGTGGAATCGGTACTGAGTAAACACTCAGAACCGGATCCGCCATCACTGAGGTACTCACAAAACAAAGTGCGAGTCAACAAAATTTAAGCGAACAGCAACCTCTCTAGATAAAAAAAACTGGTTTTCGTTTTACTCGAAGGTTTCATGGTGGAGCAAATATGAAAGTGATATTAGGTTGGAAAAGAAAGTTCTCCCAACCTAATATCACTTTATCAAACTCTTTCTAAAATTTTCTTTTTTTTCTGAAAAATTCATAGGTAACATTTATGACTAACAAATGGTAGAGCATTCTCGAGGCTTCAATCCACGAGGTGGATATAAGTGCTGCAGTCAGTAGTTATCCAAGAAAATTCAAAAAACCTCGACCACTAGTAAATCCGTACTCCGAGTCACTGTCTAGTACAAATGTCTCCAAAACTATGGATTCGTGTCAACGACCAACACTATCTGCAATAGCTTCAATAGGCATGCCGTTCACCGCTACAGCGTGTTTCACCTTTACCAGCGCTTTCGATCTTTTGATATTTTTAACACATTGACGACATTGAGACGCGGTAACGCGTCTCACTTTGCGCACCTCGTTGGACATTGAGACGCGTTACCGCGTCTCACCCTTATCATCCCTTTTTCTAGGGCATGCGCAGCTTTTTCCCGAATTGTTTGTCTCTCTTCTATGGATTAGAACATAACATTATTGTGAACGACATAGGTCATTGTTTGTTCAAATATGCTCCAGTTTAGAAGAAGTTTTCCAAGCTCACCGAAACCGGCGGCTTGGTTCATTAATAGTTTTCATGCTATTCTCATGAACACGTCAATAAAAAAGGGTAGTGAAAGTAAATGCAAATCTAAAGAGACAGAAAAATACATGTTTCACTTGGTATAACCACATCAAAAGAGCTTTTGGCATCCACTACAGATAAAATGACTAAAGTTTCCTTTTTCATTACCATTACATGTTCTTTAATCGGAACTTCGTCACTATATACTCTATTACCTTCTACGCATTGACTGTTACTGAGATGTTTTTGTACCACTGGTGCTTTAAAAAGTTATCAATAAAAATTCACGGATCCGAGGTGCGGCGGTCGCACTCGCAAAATCGGCCCGGTCCCACACGGCCAAAAAAGCCAAAACGCGCGCGGTCGTCAATGTGTTAATAAATAGCCAACAGCTTACGGAAGGTCCACTACAAATTCTTCGTTATGGGCACCATTGTGTAGGTAGAGGTCTAGGCTGCGGAACTCCAGAAGCTGGCCGAGGCAGCTCGTCAGGAGCCCTCGTACCGCGACAATATTCATTTCTTTCATGACATTGCGAATCACCATGATCCGAAATGAGCCCGGTAAGAAATTCTGGAGCTGCGGCAAGATTTCTTACCTCTCTTAGCGTATTCCCCTGGTCGAGCTATAAATGACTGCCACCTATCCTGGACCTTAAATCATCATCTTGATGACGAAATAATTAGACGATCAACTCCAACTCGAAAGTGAGGTCGCCTCCTTTCTCGACCCGCACTCCGCTGGGTTTTGGCAAAGGAGCATCAAGAAATTTTCTGAGCGTTGAAGACAAGTGGTGGACACTCATGGTAGATATAAGACCGGTCAGGAGTTGTAAAAATCAAAAATTTGAAAAAGTGTCGCAGGACTTCCTTTCCAGCCTAATAGCTACCAAGACATGCAAGAGCAAATGGACCTTCTTAGGAGATCAAAATCATCACAAATAACCAGTAAAATTAGAAAACTGAGTGTCCAAGTTAAAGGGCAGAATTTCGAATCTACCTTATAAAAATGAGGGCGGAAGTGGTGTAGTGGCAAGTGGCACGCTTACCACGCGAGCGGTCCGGGGATCAAATCCTGGGTCGTGAGTCGCCCGGGCCAACCAAGCCTTCCATCCCTCCGGGGTCGGTTAATTGGTACCAGACTTGTCTGGGAGGATAAAAACACTGACTTGTACATCGGCTGGCCCCGCAAGTCATTGTATAGGCCACATCGCATTCAAACGCCACTACGAATGTACAAATGGAAGTAGAATGCGTGCCGCATCCCAAAAAGGGATTGATCAACGGCAAATGCTTTATGCTTTTATGCTTTGCTTATAAAAAGGTGACCATCGCAACCGATCCACCTTTTTTCGAATGTTCCACATTCGTAATTTAGTCCGAATCACAGTAACATGCGGACTACGAAAGTGCTTGTGATGATGGTGTCTCTATCGTCCCAGGCGAGCTTGATATCGAGTGATTAATAAGGGGGGGGGGGTAGACGACTATATGTACAGCGGACCCTGCGACTGCGCGAGACTACGATAGGGAGAAGAAGGGTAGACGACTATAAACACCTAGGCGAAGTTGTGTGATTGACGGCCTGGTTCTGTATTAGCACCTCAGTTTGGCTCTCATCCTGCCCTGTTCTTCGACTACTCTTGTAACTATGCTCATAACAGGGTTTTATTATGACTAGAACAATGTCGTTGTATTCGGACGAAAACGTTTTGGATTTCTTCAATGGATTCAATGTTTTTGGCCTCCATTACCGTAACCCATCTTGAGCCCATCGCTTCTTATAAGGATGGGTGGCAATATGTTCGCAAACATTCAAACAGGGAGCTGCTTTATGTAACGAGATGTTTTCAGTGTGAAGAAGTACCTGAAAGAACCTGAAGCATTCCAAATAGTTATGGGGTTGACCTGGCGCCGTCGTTAACCTTTTAAAAAACCCCTACGCAACCTTGGACCAGGGTCGAGGAATATGGTATCCCTTTGATGAGCATAGTGAAAAATTCGTCGCAGGCAATTTCCTAAACGACATTTTGGGCTATACCATAGCGTTGAAATTGGAATGAGGTTGGGAATAGAATAAGTCGGGATGAATGTGTGAGAGAGTAGTCGTTCATGTATGGGCCTGACCACTCAGCGATATCTTTATCGGAGACCCCATAGCGATCTTGCAGGAAAACAGCGCTGTGTATCTCGAGCAGGACCAGTCTGTAATATTGCGTCGTGGTTACGGTCACCATCGCTCCTAGGAGGTAAAGGCCTCTAATCCTGAGCTTAGAAACGAACTCTATATTCAGTGGAGTGAATGGAAATTGCGTACGCACACGGAAGTTACATCCCTGCTAAGGATCAGGGAGATGGTAGTCCGGTGTAGATCGTATGTCAGGTACTGAGCAGTGGTAGACCATTAGTATAAAGCATAAAGTTATTGAATACGTTATGAGGATCCAATTATGTGGACTCAAGGTGACGTATGGAAACCTGAGGTGTGCTTGCTTGTAGAACAATAATAAGAAAGCCATGAAGAAACCGTCGAGGAGCCGGAGTGCATGTAAAAAGCCTATGGACTAGCGAATCCCACACACGCAGACTGTGCCTGTCGCTGACTCTGCTTTCTCGCTGCGCGACTGTGGCCTCATGTTCGGGGTATCCGAATGAGAGTTGTGCTGCTGTCTCGGCAAAGCAAGCGCTACCATCCCGGGGTTATCTCCTGTTACTTACTCGGCGAGCGCAATTGCGTACAAGCCTCTTGACTACTTATAGGTTTATCGGCTCGTCGTCAGTTCATCTGCGAGCACCAGCAACAAACCATTCGTTTCGTTCTTTCGCAATCGCCATCCATGGTTGTTGTAGAATTCGTCGGAGACGGCGATCTGAAGCATCGTTTAGCTGCATTCGCAGCTGCTTTATGTGATTGACGAGTGCATCTCCCCAGCTTCTCTGGAACGGAAACTTTAATTTTTTCATCGACCACTCTCTCAATGCTTTAGGAGCAAATCTGGCGAAACTCGGGTTCGGGGGAGGGGGGGGGGGAGGGGATGGAAGTGGGCTTTGTTCTATGCTTCTCAGGGTTACTTCTAGTTCACAGGGGCAGTTACTCTTTCGCCTTGATTGTGACAGTTTCAAAATACCGCCATCGATGACCTGACGTTGTGGCAGAGCCAGACGAAACGCGCCGCGCCTCGACGCTGCCGCCCTCTTCCGCGAACCCGGGAGTTTCGTCGCAAGTCTTATTCATGCCTCAGTTTTGTCGAATGGGAAGAACGCGCGCTCATCTAGTGCCTGGAATGAGCAGGTGCCAATGTTTAACGCCGTTCTGCTTTTTGGGCGTATTCTCGGGCAAATTATGGTTGGCCACTGTTGCTACGCCCCGCTACCGTATAGTTTGCTGTGGATCGCGGCTGTTTATACTGAAATTCGCTACGGAAAACGGCGGCCCAATGTGTGGCGTATCCTAGGACGTGTACCCATGAACGGCTAGACGGATTTTCTCTCTTTCTCACGAATAAGCCGCAAATTAAGATAACGGGTCACATGTTCTCTCCCTCGTGTAACTCAGATCATTACTGACAGTAGCTATTCTTACTGTGGGGGAATAGGGGTAGAAACTTTATTTGGCTACCATTTCAGCAAGCATAGCCCTCTTCGGAGCCTTCGAATAAATAGTGTTTTGCAAGGCACCCATCAGTGGGATTGGGATGGGCGAGCTTGAAGGACTGGTCTGACATATGTCATCTC
This sequence comes from Ostertagia ostertagi, assembly GCA_036418205.1. Lineage (NCBI taxonomy): Eukaryota > Metazoa > Nematoda > Chromadorea > Rhabditida > Trichostrongylidae > Ostertagia > Ostertagia ostertagi. The sequence continues at coordinate 4,669 of MU883599.1, read as the reverse complement.
CATAGCTGCAAAGCAGCGTTAATGATCGCATTAGGTAGAGCCTTTTTGATCAAAACCATGTCATACGTGAGATTGTCGTCAGTTCCATTCTAGATGTCATGAACGTTGAAAGAAACTTGACAAGGGTGGAATACATAACCTCCGTCTTTTGTGCCTATGCGTGACAGATGAAAAATGGTCATAACGTTTATGGGAACCATGTTTGCAGAGGTGGTTCATCGTTTTAGTAGAGTGAGTCATTTTGTTTTGGTGGCGCTCAACTTTCAAAGCGGTGAAGGAAATAAGAGATGTAGGTACATACAAAAGTGTCAAAGTAGCGGTCAAAAAGGTTCTGCCGAGGAACGTGTTTTTTCGGCGGCGGCCCGGCGTGCTTCTTTTTTTTGCCAGAAAAAATCAATGGTGGCCTCGAAAATTTTTTTTTGAACATCCTGATTTTTAAAGCTTGAGATATAAAAACACTAAAAACATAGTATATCAATCTTTGGAGGGCGTTGTTCAAGCGAGAAAAAATAATGCACTAAAAAGTCGTTTCGGCGAACACTTTTGACCGCTACTGTATATGCAGAAATGTAAAAAGTAAATGCATAACACTGTTTGTAATGGCCACTCTCTTTTGGGATGCGCCATGCAATTTTCTTCCATCCAAAATTGTAGTGGTATTTGAACGTACACTGGCTCATGCGAGTGGCTCAACCGATTTACTATTGTTTTTTTTCCTTCCGGACAAGTCTCATACCAACTAATCGATCTCGGAGGGATGACGGCTCGGTTGATCTGAAGGACGGGAATCGAGTTCTTGCCTCTACACCGAATTCATTACCCTCATTGATTACCCGCATTGATATTAGTGTGCGCAAATCCATAAAGAACATAGTAATAAAAACAGCTGATCGATTAACCACTCTGCGAGAACAACGAGCGCCGTCGCCTAATGATGAGTCATTCCTTTGATTACCGTTCAAAAGTTCAGATGATGTTTTGTCGAACATAAAAGGCTACTTCTAGGGCTCAAAGCTTTTCATGAAAGGCTACTTCTAGGGCTCAGAGCTTAGCTCAGTGGGTGGAAGCGCTGTGACCCAGGAGCGATCTGCGGGATCGGTCAGGGTCAACAAGACTGTCGATGCGTTCTGGAAATGACACCAGAAGAAATGCAGCATTTTCTCGAACAAAGCTCGTTTGTTTAGGTTTCGTGGGCTTAAAGAAATGAAGAGCCTAGGAAGGCTGAATGAATGAGAATGTAGCAAAGTATAAAATATTTCTAACCGCTTTGGTCCAAGGAAGAAGTAATACTTCTATGGCAGCGGCTACCAAACATTGGTCGGTTTGCAAAAGTTTTGGAGGTATGGGGAATTGAACCCCAGCCCTCTCCCATGCTAAGGGAGCGCTCTACCACTGAGCTATACCCCCACAGTGCAGCAGAGTGGCAGCTCGCTTCTATTGCATTGTAATAGATAAGAGGGCAATCGACAGGGTCATTCAAAACCACTCAAGGCACGGTTTATAATGGACTGTAGGCAGGGGTCTAATACGAGTCATATTTTGTATAAAACTGACTGCTTATAGAATATTATGCTTTCAGCACCTCAAAAATCCCGGCAATCAGCAGCGACAAATCTGCCTAATCCACCGATAATCGCCCGGCAGCAGACGGCAGTCAGCCATTCCCGTCGACATGGTACATAATTGGGCTCAACCGTGAGCCAGACAAGGACATTTCAGGGTCTAATTTTGCCTTTTTAGGCGGCTATTCAACGGAAAATAGAGGCGGCAGTGGCGACGGCGTCGTTGGTGGTGCTGTCGGATGTCGGGATGATCATCGTTCCGCAGCGCGAGGTGAGCGACATCTTCCCGAGGTTTTCCTTTTTTCTGTGGCCGTGCTCGTTTTACTGGTCCTCCATCTGGGTCGAGCCATCAACCTATGTGGTTTTCATTCATTATGCGGAGGCGGGTAACAGGTGGCTGGGTGGGTCGTCTCGTAGGTGGGCGTCAAAGTTCAGGGATGAATTCATTTCCCATACTGTCCGGGTCCGCGATTTCATCGCGCTTCCTTCGCAACTTGCTACTGCTAATCCAAGTCAGACTCCGAATTGCTGCAGCGGCTCTTCCCTTAGCTTCTGGGAACCTCCCATTCACACGACTCATTCCCTAATTCCAGCTGTTTTTTTTAATTTTGTGATTAATTCTGTGATTAACTTTGGGCTAGGATAGGGGCTCAGCACTGTCTCTTCATTTCACTAAGGAGCTTGAGCTTTATTTCTCGTAACTAGCCTACTGCCATTAGATCTGCTTGCTTGCAAGGGACATTTGTAGGAGCATAAGTACGCCTCAAATACCGCTAGTTGATTCTCCAACCATATTCCAACTTCTCTCTCCTGTAAACCGTCGCATGTCAAATAAGTTTTGATATCTCTTGTGCCAATACGAGGTTCGTTCGTGGAACATTCATTCAATGCCTAAACGTTTCGAGTGAACTGCCTTCAAAGTTCTCAATTTATCAACGTTGTTAATCCTAAGCAGTTTCTATGATTTAAAAATAAGTTGAATGCGCAGTGCATCTCGAAGAGGATTGTCAGTGCTAAACCCCTTGAAGGGAAACCCCGGAATTAAACTAGTGCTATTAGAGCGCTTCTGGTGCGGAACGAACCTGAAAGTGGGAAGGAAAGCAAGTGAAATGTTTGAGAACGCTGAAACTAAGGCCTTAACCTTCAATAAGGTCGGATGTGGTACGATGGCGAGACAGGGCGGTCAAAGAAGACAAAATACGCGAGAGAGCACGTCGTTTGAGAGAGCACGCTGATCTCTACATCAATGCACGCTGATCTCACCATCTCTCGCGGTGGGTGGGAAGCGTTGGAATCGGGGTCGATGGTTGCAGGCCCGTAAGGATTAGCGCCCTAACCGCGCAATTTTGCGACGAAGCTGGAGTGATCTAGGTAGGGACGAACTTCACAATTTCCCTCGTGGTATCCCTCCTACTGGTCGGGCTACTCGCAGGGTTTGCCTTCAACTTTCTATTTTTCTGCAATCGACCAACAGCACCGTTCTAGAGGCCTACGGTTTTCTACGAACACTTTTCGTTAAGCTCACGCGTTTTCGTTCTCTCTCTGGACTTCTTTCCAAAGTCTCAGACAGGTGAGATCCGAAAGTTCTGAATAATTTCACTCACGTTCATGGAAGCTTCTAAAACAGCAGAGTCGTCATGTTGTTGGCGCATGGCATCGCTATGGTTTATAAAAAGTGGCCATTCGCCTAACATTGAGCAAGAAATTCCAGACGTTGATTCATCTTCGTCGCCACTTCCTTCGCTTATAATTTGCGTATATTTCCCCTTTATACTATTACATACCTACGTAATGTTTCCTTCGAGATTTTCTATTATTGCTTACCGTAAGCGGAGTGGACTTGCTTCTGGCGAGCGCCAGGTCTCTTATTCAGCTTGTCTAGCATTAGCTATGAAGGAGAGGACAGCGATTGGTGCGCGAGTCCAATGTCCCTTCACGTTTTCACTTCCGCCAAAAAAGCGAGATGTTGTCCCCAAAAAAATGTTAACCTATACAGGAGGGGGGGGGGGAAGAGAAAAGGATCACCCCCTTAACCTTTAAACGAGGTGCATCAAACTTTTAATTCAAAACCGAGTATGCTATCTGCAAATTGAAGAGCGCATTCCACTCTATCAACAAGGCCTTCATGACAGCCTTTCAACCCTGTGACATCACAAGATTTTTGTTCGGAAGCACGGTGCGCGGTTCGAGCTCAACGTTTGTCTCGGTTCTGCATGGCCAGGGTCACTGCCTCTAGAAAGCTTTCCACAAGTTAAGCGATTGCAGAAACTACGTAGCAGCGATTACGGTAGGCCTCCGTGAGGCCATGGCAGATGACGTCATATTCTGAAGACGGTGAGGGCAGTGGAGGAGGGGTTACACTATTTTATAGAGGAAAGTCTGTGGGATAGTGCTCTGCGAAACTTCCATCAACAGCGGTACCCTGCGCGACGAGAAGTTTGGTGATGCGACGTGGGCGAAGCAAATCTTTTTTCACCCTCCCCCCTTTGTACAATGATTTACTAGCAATTTCAGTTTTCAAGTTAGTTCTTTCAACACTTTATAGCAATTGCTAGCAGCTGCCCAGATACGCTAAAGAGTAACAAGGTTCAAAACTCTGCACTAGTATGGATCCTATCAATCTTCTGGATAGCAATTCTAACTACTCAATCGGCTGTGCTTTCCTTCAGGATTGGTGGCTAATAAGAAAGTCTCTTGTCTTGAATATTTATGGGAAATAATCACAATTGCTAAATTTAAAGGTAGTGGTCCCAGATGTAAATTGAAGAGCTTATTCCACTCTACGAATAAAAAAAACTTCATATTATCCTTCTAAGTGGTCTATTTCGAAAGAATACCTCACGGTAACATGGTCCACTGTTCGGGCTCAGAGAGGTCCTCAACGGATCGTGGACCATTACGACATTATCTGAAACGCTGGTCAGAAGTGGTCTTGTGTAGTCACAGCTAATGTCTCTGGGAAGCTATTCAACAAGTAACCGATTGAAGAAATTATGTTGCAGCTTCAGGCCGGAGCGATTACGGTAAGCCTCGTTGAGCTCGACGGCGATGGCAGATGACGTTCTATTCTGAAGACGGTGAGGGCAGTGAAGGAGGGCCTGCTTCTG
>MU883597.1:0-14233 GCA_036418205.1 Ostertagia ostertagi | reverse complement strand
AAGATTAGTCGCTCATTGTCGGTTACTGTAACCAAGTGAGGGTTTAGAACTAGTTGAACGTATCGTTTCTTCGCATAAATGAAATAATTATACAACAGTCCATAAGTTCGTAGGAATGTAATCGATTTCGAGGCAGTCGTAATTTGTATGAATTGATTGCCTTTCAAGAAAAAATTGGTTCTCACATCAAGGTTTACACTCTCACTCCCACTCTCACAACGACGACGAGAATTCGATGAGTGATTGCCGCGTCACCAGCTCTGACTTCAAGCTGTTTGAAAGAGCTTTCAGCTGCCATAGCGATACATTCCCTAAAAACCAGTGATCTACAGATTTTCCATCGGCTTTGAGGACACACGGATCACATGCGCATATTTTATATGACATTAAATAACATCGAAAGTATGTAAAATGCTATCAATTCTAAAATGTTATTAAACTATTATCAACTCGCTATTATAAGTCATTGAAATGCCATTTTGGTCCCACCGGAAAACCTTTTGGGCAAAGCGTCGACGCCAAGAATTAGAAACTGTGAAGAGATTGTTAACCCTCGTAAAAAACAAGCCAGATCGAAGTTACGGTACAGTCGTAGATCTTCGAAACTGCATGGGAGAATATGGTAGCTACGCTACGGAGCAAAACTTTCTAGTTTCGACTGAGGAAGTTCACTGAAGGCTTCAAGAATTCAGAGAAATAGGACATTGTGGCCTCATCGTATTATTGTTGTCGCAAGGTCACTCCACCTCTGACATCTAGGCACTAAAATGAGTCCGAAGGAATTTTCTGCATAGGTAAGTGTCGCCGCTTACTGTGAGTACGGTCCGAAGGCTAAATGCCGGCGAAAACGCAGGCGGCTAAACTGCACCTTCTGTCCCTCCGTGATTAGTTATCTGGTACCGAACCCATCTGGAAAGATGAAACCATTGAATATCACATCAGCCAGTCTCCTCAACTCGCTGAATGTGTTAAATTCCCTTCAAATGCCACTAAGATTTTGAATGGAAGTGGAATGCGTGGCGCTTTCGAAAAAGGGGTTGATCAACGTTGAATGCTTCAGACTTTATCCTTTAATTAGCTGTAGAAATATCTCGTCCTAGGTCCATTGTAGAAGTCCGGTGCTCCATAATTTTATGGTATTATCGAACTCCGGATACCATTGCTGAAATATCTACGTTCGAGATTTCCCAGCAAGTCTGAAGGTCGTGCTCCTGCCGTTTCAGGGGTAGCAAATAAATAACTAAGTAAATAAGTAGTTTTCGAAAAGTTCCATCTGCCCATTCGTCTTCATAAACTCCAAATACCAGTGTTGATGAGTATAACACGTGCTTGGTAAGTTCACGCCCTTATCTTATATCAGAATAAAATGTTGTTATCAGTGCGCCCTTTCCCAGCATGTGTTATTTATACTTACCATGAGTACTTGCAATTCAAATCGTTGGCAGTGGAAGTGGTTCCTTAACGGTCAAGTCTATCGACCTTATGTAACGCTACAGACAAGAGCTTCATGTTGAGAATGCGCCAAGTTTGAGAGCGCTGGAAGCGATACAGCTCTCTGAGATATCCTTCTATTTTATAAAGCGCTAACTTTGTGTGTCGGTTTGTGTATCTGTATGTGTGTGTGTGTGTGTATGTATGTATGTGTGTCCGTCCGCAAAATGAAGTGAGTGAGAAGGAAGCTCATGGGATAAACAAACCGCTAACAAATCGGGTAGCTTACAGGATTTGAGATATCAATGTTTTGTAGCAGGATAGTTGTGATAACACTCTTCAGGGCTATATAAACACCTGCTTAGCACACTTCCGTTCATTCCACATGGTGCTGCAGTGGCAGCTGGAGGGCAGTGGAGAGAGGAAGGGAGGATGAGGAAGGGAAGCGAAAAATCTACCGTCATATCATGATTGTGTCCCTTCTACTGTTTGAAACACCATTGTGTTGCATACGCGTCACTTCCACGAGGTGTTGGTGTCACAGGAGGAAGGGACCATAGCGGAGGATAGAAAGCTTGCGCAGGAAAGGAAGGTCCCGGCGGTTGACGGGGGACTAATCTGGTTTATTAAGCATAAAACAAGATATAGTATTACTATTCGGTGTTTTTACACAGCAATGATTTTTCGAGCAATTATTTATTATTTGAAATTCGGACCCATATTTTAATTATCAACATTAGCTGGTTGGAAAGTAGCGCCCCATGTCCGATAAGTCCATACTTAAAGAGGTGCAGTTCATAGTTTTCATGGAGCAATGACCGCGAATGTGCGAAAATCGTTCGCCACTAGCTCATGGTTCATCACTGTCTCATGTTGAGCCAGGGAGATGCTCCCTACAATCCAACTCGACAGGATGCACCCTTGCACTACCCCCTTTCCTCCACAATTCGAGCTCAGTTCCAGAGGGAACCCTGCATCAGGACAGTAGATACTTATAGGTGATGTTGCCCTTTTCTATGACGCGTGTCGCAAATTCCTGAATTTCCGGAAAAATTCAGGAAGTTTCTTGTGACCATTTATGGGCTGGTGGAGCTATGATATGAGTATGGGGAAGATACTATGAAGGAGGATTAATATACCACCACAGGCAGTGACACTCGCGTCGGTACTAATTTTGACGCGTATATGACCAGAGAAGCGAGCTTGATTCGTTGGAATCTCATAGAGTTCACGAGTTTCCACTGTCAATGGGGTGGCCAACTGCGCTTTTCTTTTCACTTTTCAGAGGAGGCACACGATTCTTGCACTGAAGATGAGAAGTGGATCCTTTGCGAATTCGTTATGAGGAAGTGGCGTGGAACTCAACGAGCGTAGAAGGTTTTTAGAGGAATTGGATGGTCTGGGGACTGCAATCATTGATGGATCATGTGGCTATGCAAGGACGGAGAGTGCTGTCAAGAAGATGTGACTGAAAGATGCCGCGTGGTTGCAGATATTGGGGAATGAACATCAGCCTCCATCACGATCGCGATTGCCCCGGTATACCAAAGCGACCTTACGCGAGCTGTAGGACTGCCCTTCTCCCATCCTCACAGTCCAAACTTAGCCCTTGGAACTTCTGGCTCTTAGGTCCCCGGCGTATAACGGGCGCAAAAACAATGAAGAACGGAGGGTTAAGAGAGGCAATCAGCAAATTCCTCTTCCTAACCTCATCCGTTCTGGAATGTGGGAATCGACATATTCCACCACACGTTCGGCGGCAAGAGCTGAGCTGTGTTGGTGCATAGCTCGTATCTACGGGTTGGCTCTTTTTGAAATTTGCTATAGAGTCGTGGCAGGGAAACTTTCCGACCACTAGGCAATTATTAAGGTGGCATTATAGATGGTGAAAAATTCTCACTTGCCTCAAAATACAAGTGGATGGATTACTGAAAAAATAAATTTACAATCACAATCTGTCTGGCTGCACTTTTACTGGAAATCTCCAGTTAACGAAGATACTATGGAAAGCGTCTTAGATCGAGTTCCAGCATTTGCTATGAGGTTTATATACATTACGTTATGCTGTCATTTATAGGTTCTGTTTATGATTAGTAACCATGAATCTAACAAAAACTTTGTTAAACTTATTGGAATCAAACGGTTTTAACACGTCGATTTGTTCTTGGCCTTTGAGAGCACATAAAAGATAAAAAAAAAAAAAATAAAGCTTCAGGAAGTGGACCTCATCCTTACAAGGGAGGTCTTTCAGGGCAAGGTGCGCTTTTTGGAAACGGTTTAGTACATGTTGTAGGGACGCATGTATGGACCACAAAACCATGTTTCGTTTTCGCTGAACGGTTTTAGTAGTACCAAAAAAGTGGTGAATAATACTCTTGATGGTTCAATCCCCGCGGCGACTAAATTTTGCAATCAAGGTTGGCGGCCACTTGTTGGCTTCAAAATGGTCCTGACGATGAATTTGACATCTGATTTTGATATTTAGCGCGATTTGGCACCAAACCGTAGGCGCCAACCCAAATGCAAAATTTAGTCGCCACGGGGGATCGAACCCTTAACAGTACCTTATGCCTCTTTTTTGGTACTGCTATAACCGTTCAGCGAAAATAAAAACAATGGTGTTGGGTTCCCTAATGGTCACTAATATGCATAAGAACCGTTTGGTGGAACAGGAGCATTTCTGAGGGACTTCCTTGGTGTAGTGGTGATTTCGATCTCTTTTCACGGCAGATGAGCAGCTACAGGGAAGATCGGAAACCACCACAAGTGGGACCGCGAAAGCTTACACACACTCACATCCGTGGACTCTGCGAATATCTCAGACATAATCAAATCAATCCTCTCGCCTCAGGTGATATGAGAAAAAGGAACAACTTCCTCATAACGCTGCGATGTTGCTGAACAAAACCATAAAAATGGTGCACTTTCAGGTGATTTATTAAAGTTAGGATGGCATCGTTATCTTTCTTGTATTCAGGGTCATTTTTGTGTCATCAAATGCCATGAACTTCTTTTGATACAGTATCCCGCCGAAGTCTAAGCTCGCATCTTCGAAGAATTTGCTTTGTTTTCATTGCGACAGACGACTTTCAACAAATTCCCAAGCCGTGAGGGAAACATCAGAGCGACAAGAGATAAAGGCGCATTTGCAGTTATTCGCGATGCTGCATCGCAATTGCTAAGGCTTCTCATCGGGTTCTGTCTAATCTGTTTATATCCCATTTAGGATGATTTTACGGACATCCCTCGTGCTCGGATGTCTGACATTTCTTTTGTTGATCGAGGATGCTAAACCAACATCGTGTGCTTTCTATTGCTTCGTCGTTCCATCAAGGGTCAGGGAACATCTTCTAAAACCAATACTTGATTACCTCAGAAGGAATGAAATTATCGTCAGAATTTTGCAGAAGGAAACCTTCGACATTTCCTCATTCCGTAATTTGTCGTGCACCCACTTCGTCTATGGATTTTCTCGAATACGATCCGATATGTCCTTACGTTCCATCACATCTCGTGACAACCTCGAAATAAACAGTCCCGGAAACCTAAGGAAATTCTTGGGGTATGTTTCTGAAATGTTGGAAGAAGGGAATTTGCGTCAGTTTTCTGTTCAGCAGTATTTTAGCCAGAGCAGAGTCAACCCTGCGTTGCGCAGTTTCAACGGCCGATTAGACACGTTCTCTCGCGCGAACATTCACACTCGCATGCTCGAGCCGTCTGTGTCTCCGCCCATACAGCGTGCGTTGAGGATCTCTCAACGTGCCGTTGCGAACTGCGCAACGCAGGGTTGACTCTGGCCGAGTTAGGTTATTAATAGTTGTTCAGACTGAGAAATACGCATCCACATGCCACCCTTCTGTTGGGAGTGCAGATGACGGCAAACGACGTCTTTCACGATGTTCGACACGCACGGCGGACGGCAGAACTTATTACCAACTCAGCGAAAAAGAGGTGGGATAGTTATTATCTTGATAGGAACTTCGCATTTTGGTTCTGTCTGCTCATATTCAGAGCAAACCCATGAACTAGATAACAAACAATAGCTATCTAGGGGACGCCAATGCTGTCAAAAAACATCGGGGAACACCACGATTTTTTTCTAATAATTCTTTTGTAATGACTTTCTGCAAAAGAAACCTCTCTCGACAGGGTTGGCCCTCTCCATACCAGGAAAGTATTTCGTTTTATGAAAATGGGTCGTCTTGAAAAAAAAAAAGGGAAGGCACGATTACGAATAGACCTAGGCAGTGGGCGTTGATCGTTTTTTCTAGGACGCGCTCCACAATTGGCTTCCAACCAGAATTGCAGAGAAATTGACTTTAAATTTGTGGCACTAATTAGGGCCTGCAAAATAAGCCGCACGAGCAGCCAATGTTCATGTTGAAGGTTTTTGTTGCGTGCGACTGGAATATATCTCATTTTCGAGAGGGACAAATCGAGCAATGTATTTTTCATCATGGCAATCATTTCTATGAACAACTGTGGGTTTGCACGAGCTTCTTAGCAGCAGCTTTGTATGATTACCTAAGTATCTGTGTGTTGGTAAGAAATATTAGAACCGTAAGCAAACCAGATCCCTTTGGCCAGGGTGATGTATGCTATAGGAAGTTCCATTAACGGGCACGTCGAGGATTCTCTGCCCGATCAGAGACGATCTCTCGCGCGGACATTCACACTCGCCATGCCGTGCCGTCTGTGCTCTCCGCGCGGATGTTCACTCTCGGCACTACTCTCGCATGGTAGAGAGCTATGGTCGAGGATTTCCTCGACCGTTATTCACCCTGCTTTTGGCACATCGGCTGGGACCGTATGCTGAATGTTGGGGAGGGGATGGTGTCCCCGACGGTGGACGGACAACTTCAACGCGGTCCTTAGAACCGCCACAATTTGGCGCTTACCTTAGAACTAAGCCTTAAAGAGAGGACGGGTCCGTCCCCTCTCCTAGGCTTAGTCCAAGGGTGAGCAGACCGGTCCTTCTGGCGAAGCTACTGGACCAGCTGCACCACTTGCGTCAGTACTCTCCTATCGTACCAACCGAGTTGAAGTAAACCGTCGACCGTTGGGGACCCCATCCCCTCCCCAACATTCAGCATACGGTCCCAGCCGATGTGCCAAAAGGGCTGGTTTGCTTACGTCGAATATTAGGTTGTCTCATAAATAGTGTCGCTTTTTTTCAACCAAAAATTTTCATCTAAATCCCCATGCTTTTACATCGAGTCATATACCATTCGAAAGAGAATTGTCTGCTCTACAAGATGCTATGTTCCTCTTCCACCTCTGTTCCAGGGTTTTCAAATTTTAGGCCTGCGAAATGGGAGGTCCAGCCGACAAAAATTGACCAAACCGACAACTATCTCTAACTTTATCTTCCCTTGGGAGAAATCAATCAATGATGTACCCTCTACTTATGCATGACCTCTTCTAAACATTACACTATTAGGTTTCCCAACAAAGTCGCGTTCCATTTCCAGACCTGGTTTTTCAACCAGAACTCGACGGTCGAGCACCATTACCTGAGATCGAGGTCGAAATTTTTTTATAGCCGAGACATTGAAAAACTAGTAGAATTTAAAGAACAAGTCATGACTAAGTTAGGAATGTACGCCTGGTTGATTTTCTCATCTTCTCAGGGATAATTTTTTCAAAGAAATGCGGTCACTTTCGTGGATAAAGCACCTTACTCCTAAACACCTAAAATTCGAGCTAATTCCCAACAAACATAAAACAAAACAAATGAGCGAATAGAGCAGAAGAAGTGCTCACAAAAGGAACACCACTCGATATGAAACAATGGCGTTTACGAGGAACAATTTAATTTGAAAATTGCTATGGCTTATCGGTCAGCCAATTCGAAAAAAACGGCAAAGCTTTTTCGGCAACCTAAGAGTGGAATGTTTAGAAGAGGTCATGAGTAAGTAGAGGGTACATCATTGATTGATTTCTCCGCAGGGAAAATAAAGTTAGAGCTAGTTGTCGGTTTGGTCAATTTTTGTCGGCGGGACCTCCCATTTCGCAGACCTAAAATTTGAAAACCCTTGGAACATAGATGGAAGAGGAACACGAACATCTTGTAGAGCAGACAATTCTCTTTCGAATGGTATATGACTCGATGTAAAAGCATGAGGATTTGGATGAAAATTTTTTGGTTGAAAAAAAGCGACACTATTTATGAGACAACCTAATAATTGCTGCTGTTATTCGAACTTCGGTACAGGTTTCGCAGAACAACTTTCTGCTTGGAGATGCGGAGCGATGGAAAATCACAGCCGGACTTTCAGTAAATAAGGTCGTGGTTCTGCTGGCGCACCCGTTCGTGGCTAATCAGGACTGCCTTTGGAGGGAATGGCGAAGATGTCATTGGAACTGCTGTAGGCCACTCTCTTTTGGCGCCCTAAATCAACATTTTTCCGCCGAAAACTCGGAAAGAGACAAGAGAATTCATTCCTGGAACACCAGCTAATCGGAGAAGTGTTTTTAGAATTTGCCAAGAGAGGGGAAATGAGCGAATAAGTCGAGCGATTCATGCTGGGAGCTATTGGAGCAGTCTTAGCTTGAAGTAAGATTCATCGAAGAGCGTCTATCGTCAAGTGTGCATTAGGGTTATGAGAATTGAGAGGAACGCTTAAACTGTTGAGGGATAGAATGAGTGGCGTTGCTCCTTTGGGATGTGCGCTAGACCTTCATTTTGCGTCTAAAAGGGTGTGATAGCGCATTCTTGACTGCCTGAGTTTCCATCTTTATGACTCTAAGAAGACGTGAACTTCAGACGGGAAACCATATCACATCCAAAACTAACCAAAGGACTACTTGATCGAATGACGGAGGACAGGAAAGGGGGGGGGGGCGATATCTGGAGACGGTTCAAGCGATCAGGCCAGTCCGATACCGTGTCACACTGGGAAATTCATAGGTCATTAACTCAGCACGCAACGGCATATCTCACTCAAAAAAGCTGAATAACAAGAGCTAATAGAGATACGTAAACGATCGAAATCGATGTCACCGAATTGTCGTGATCTCATCCTGGTTCTCACTAGATTTTCTACTTACTTTCATGAGTAAACAAATAATGAATAAATAAACAAAGTGAATAAGTTAGTGTTTCGATCCTGCCGAGAAAGTTGATACTAAGCAGCCAAGAGGGGAGGGAATCCCATCCAATGGGACTACTTTAGGCCCATCCAAATTTCTTTTTATTAGCTCGCATTTCGAATTTACTGGATGTAGATGATACTATTTTTTCACCAAAGAACGTACGATTTTACCTCCTCGGCCGGAGAATCTGTAGAGCGAACAAACAACATAATGGCAAATTCTTTGTTGGAATATGATGGGAACAGGTGCAATCTTCACAGAAGACCATGGGTTCTAAATAATTGATCTTCAAATATTTCTAAATTTGTAGACACTTCGACGGTGTATTCGTCCGCATGGAAGGACCGCCATTGGAGTCAACCAACTGCTCAGCACTTTCTATCAGTACGTTATCCTTTCTTTACTGAAAACCCAAAGTCCAAAATCGATCGCCATTTTAAGGCTCTTTCAATCACTCCATCGGCTGTGAGCTCTCTGACAACGTTGGCGATCTCTCCGAGATGGATGTGGAGAATTATCCCTGCGAATCCACGGAGTTCGGCCGATTTCGTTGAAGCATATCCTGACCCGGACAGTGGAAAGCTGCCTGTAGTTCAACATTTAGGGTTTCCTTGCTACAACTTTTTGGTTCTTGTCTTTTTTGGAGGTCTTCAACGAGACGATTACCAAAATAAATTTTACTTCTAATGAAGGCCAGATTTGCAGTCATCGGAAGACTCTTACTCAGTGAGTCATCTCGATCCCCTTTTGCCGTCTGATTCGATTCCCTTAGAAGATACGATCAGTGGATCAGTGGATAAGTAAGCACTAATGTGTAGCTACACTTTGGAAAGATGGTGCGTAAGTGTTCAACGAGAAATATTTCTAGGATGTTGAGCAGCGGGGTGCCGGCAGAAAAGATAGTCGTTGGGCTGACCAGTGGAGGACGAGCATACAGGGTAAAGTTTATAGTTCATTCAATATTCAGTCACTAAGAAAGCCCAGCAGAACTGTCATGAAAATGTTTTTGCTTTTTTTATGAACATAGGAACAGAAAAGTGACTAGTACTTCGAAAAAGCTTGTCCGTTCCTGAGCCATTTGAATATACAATTGTCCCAGTACCCACTTGCTCTCAGCGCTTCATGAGGGGAGCACGTCTACAGGAGTCTCGTATAACTTTAGTACCCTGAAGGTCTTTCTCAAGTCACATTAGTGGAAAGAAACAGCTATGGAAGGTGGTTAATGCTTCACACAGTCCGCCAATTTGAATCTAGCCAAGAATAGGTTTATACGCAAGGTGTTGATTCTAGTTGGCTCGCTGTTGGAAAAAGAGAGCTGCTGCAGCGTCGCAGTGTAAAAAAATCGGAGGAAAGTGGTTAAAACCCGCAATAACGGAGCCATTACCATTGACAGACTTGCCACTTTGGCAGGTCGCATAGTTTCTTGTCATTCAGTTTGACGCTCTGGCCTCTGCCTCTCTGTCAAAATGGTCCGAAGGGCGAGGGAGCCACACGGCTGACGGTAAGAAGCACGGAGTTGCCTAGACAGTTCGATACAGCCGTATCACGTCGCCAGCGGAGCTCGTTCACAGGGAAACCGTCAACAACCAGCCCGTTAGCGCGATCAAGGCTCTCCTATATGAGCACAGCCACCCTGTTTCAGCTGAATGTGCCGTGCCTTACATTCAGGTTTTTTATTATATATCTACGCAGGAGGCGGCAATTGAATCCCAAACGCTCTGGAAATTACTACTTGATCGAACGCATGAGGCAATCCTTTGAACAGGAACGGATTCGATTCAGGAGGCTATGCGATGATAAGTGCTCTCTCAAGATACCGTCGCCACCGTGGAATTTGATTTTTGGGGCTACTTCCAACTAGCTGTGTTCTAATATGCCAAGCAGGTGGAGCAAGAGGGGTACATATGCTAAGCAACGGAAAGGGAAGCTTCTCCACTCTGGCTCAAATACGTTTTCATGTAACGCAGCTCCAAGACTGATTATCAGTCTGGTGATATAGAGCAACGACAAAATCGCTCGCTCCGTCTATGTCGTGTTGTTTTAGAAAATGAGACCAGCTGACCAAACGACTCGTGTAGTTGATGGTGATTTATGAATTTTTTTGAAGAAATGGATGTGTGCATACATTATTTATTTATTTGTTTACTGCACGCTTAGGTGCGCTGTGTTGACTTACATAAGGCATCAGTATTACATCAGAAGAAAACAACAAAACATCGACATCAGTAACGTCATTATTGGAGACTTCCTGTCACAGTTCGTGGAAAGGTGCTTCTCCTCCTTTTCAATGAACACTTTTGTGGGCCGATCAAGTTGTAGCCACGTTCGCGGCGTTCGTATCAGCGCGTTCTCCTGTTATTTGCGGCGCTTTTGCAAACAACATACTTCATTTGCATCGGCTTGGAGTCATATTGCACAGCGCCGATGTGATGATGCAGAATAACATAGTTCTGTTGCCGTAGAACATCTTTGTTCGATGGAGCAGCAGCGAAGGGACACGTATTTAATAAAGTAATAAAAATAGGACTGAGTATTAGCATGATTCTAGTTTGGTAGCGTCGCAGTCCGACCCAGTCCAGGTTAGTTAGTTATCCGACGCTAGTCAAGGTTATTTTCACGGTACTGTTTACTGGTAAAAATACATTTAAAGGCAGCGATTACGATAAGGAGGAAGCGCATCGGGGAAGCATATGCACCACACGAAGCAGTTACTTGGCTGCCAAGGAAGCGAGATGTGGCGCTTTCACGACGAAAGGTGCGCTGGTTGCTGAGCAGGACTTCGAAAGCACTCCGCCCCCAAAAGCGATCCGCCCACTAGTTTAGTTGGTGATTTGGACGAGCTGCGTTGCCAGCAGCGGCACAACTGGAGCAACTCGATTGGAGCGTGGTTTGGCATGCTGCCACCAAACGCATTGCGGTGAACTCGTTCATACGTCCGAGAACGGCCAAAAAGGGGTCCCGTTTTGCGTTTTCTTGACGGATTTCTCTACTTTTTTCGCCGCTGGCGTACCATTGAGCACCACCACGTCTCCTCTAAACCCTTCAAAAAAGGAATTAAGTTATATAAAATGTAGCCAGCATGCCGGCTTGGATAGTTGTAAATTTTGGTTGGTGTTGTCCGACTGCTTGGAATACGGTTGTTGTTTGGACTGGTGCCTTCCTCAACTACATACATGGAATCTAGCTGACCTCCAAAACAGAGTTTCAACCTCTTAGAATATTAAGACTCAAGCACCTTTCGGCTATCTAGTTCAAGTGGCCTGCGAGGTACCCAATTCATAGAAGTAGACGGGAGGGTATAACAGCGTCCTTCGCTTGTGCTACGAGAGCGATTGCAGTTACTTAATTGTGAAGAACTCCTTTAAAGGCAGTGATCACAATGTCTGGACGTGGGTGCAGTTTTGATGACGTCATTAAACGTCATTGGTGAAAAAGGGTTAAAAGGCGGTGCTAGCTACACCCCTCAGCACAGGAGAACACTAGTCCACCATTTTTACTCAAAGGCGTCATCGAAACCGCACCGCCCATCAGCCATGGTGATCACTGCCTTCCCTATTTCTCTATTCGCTGCCCTCTTCTGGGTGATGAGGGAAACCCAGAGCTATCTCAACTATTATTGGTCTTATTTATTACTGTTTGTGTTTACTATTGAAAGTGATGGTCAATAATTCATGGGAGCAGGGAGTGCATTTGTCAATGTATTGCACTTGTCAATCTATGCTCGTGATCACAATTGTTGTGTTTTCTTCAGGTGCGCAATCCTAAAGGTACTACACATGGCGACATCGCAATGCAAGAAGGAGTTCGTCGGCCTTTACAGGACCTTTGCCATCTCACGCGTTTGTCATTATTTTGTCCGAATCCGATAGCCCGTTGAGAAATGAAGGAATCGAGATTTCGAGAACCGTTGGCTAATCCCGCCATTATTCAGGGGTATCGGTCGACTCCAAGGCGGCTTGCACAGTGATTCATGGGAGGTTCAGCTGGACATCGGCTAATTTCCCTAAAGAGCAATCGCTCGGGAAGAAGGTTCAGCATTACTTTGGAGCAATAAAGATTGATAGAATTTTTCAGTGACTTCAGATCCAATGGGTAACACAAGAAGGGCTTGGAGGAATCGGAATGTCATCTCTGCAACTTGACGATCCGAAAGGCAAATGTGGCGCTGGCTCTTATCCATCACACACCATGATTGGCAAGGTTTGAGTCACCTTTGCAAGCAAACTCACTACCTTCCTCGCTAATCCAGTCATCTAAGACTATGTGGTACTTTTACACGATTGCGTGTTCATTGTGGCAGACAACCTTCGCGCTCAAGCCGCTCAATTCGCAAAGAGTTGTCGAGTTGGCGAGTTAGTAAAAGCGCGTAAAACCTTACAAGAGCTTTCATATGCTTCAGTTATTGGTCTAATTTTCCCAGCAAACCAATTGCAGAAAAAATCAAAAGAAGAAGGATCTGGCGATCATAGGTACATTTCATGCAGCTGCGTCTAGATCTGCCAGACACAAGTCTGGTGGGGACCAACAATTTGCTATCACTGCTTGCATCTCCTTGAAAGCAATAACGGCCCAGGTAAATTGCTAGCTTTAATCCTTAGTGAAAGAGCATAGGGGTAGCTAGTCAGAATAGGCCAGTCGGAAAGATATGAAGTGTTGCTGGAGCAAAAGGTGCACATGAAAAGAGATTGTATGGCGTTGGTAGGCGCCAACGTTGGTCCTTCCGCCTTTTGGTCGTCACGTCTACCATTGCTAGCCGTGGAGATCGCACCCAACGCGGATGATGTAGCCCATAGATTCAATGGTTTGACACGCATATCACACTGATCCGGCTATCTTCATATAGCTCGTCTGCAGACGTTTTTCCTCACCTCAAGATGGACGAGGAGGGGTTCTCGTTAAGGCCGCGTTCATAGTTCGCGACTCCGGAGATTAGGATAGTACGCGACAATGAAAAACATATGTATTGACGGGGAGATTAGGATAGTAGTAGATTAGGATAGAGTAGAGTAGGAGATTGCGCTGACAAGATTAGATACGTATCGATTGAAATCGCCGGAGAGTAGTAGATTGCGATATTACGATAGTAGGATAGTAGTAGATTAGGATAGTGCGCTGACAAGATTAGATATGTATTGATCTATTCGCTTGAAGTCGCCCAATCTACTACTCTCCAGCGATTTCAATCGATACGTATCCAATCTTGTCAGCGCAATCTCCTACTCTACTACTATCCTAATATCCTGTCGCCTACTATCCTAATCTCCCGAGTCGCGAACTATGAACGCGGCCTAACCGTGATCAGTGATCACTCCCCAGATGGCCGTTTTGAAGCATTAGCTTCGCTCGTTTATACTCAGCACTGAATTGTAAAATTGGAGTCTGTGAATAGCATCAGATCCTTATCGATCCCTTGACTCTGCCCGCGTTGTGTTTTAGGATGGATCCACGATTGTTTTCGCTATCTTAGTGTAGGAGCACGTCCCGACCATGGACGGTTCACCATTTCGTCCGGTCATCCTGCACGTCCAACGATCGATACGTATCGTATCTAATGCTGTGCGACCGTTAGGATAGTAACCACTGGACGGCTGACAGTGGAAGCGCATCAAGGTTGTGGGAGGCTGGGTTACATCATAGATCCGCCATTCCTCTGTGTTCCCATTTTCTAAACAAGACTCTATACAAGTGGGTGGGCACGCCCAGCTTT
>MU883595.1:0-14764 GCA_036418205.1 Ostertagia ostertagi | reverse complement strand
GAGTAAAGGTCTACATTTTAAGGTCCCCTACCCCTGTAAAATATAAGGGAAATCAACGAGGATGCATAATTCCTCTGCCGCCATCCACCTTCAACAGCTGGCCAGTAGTGAATGAACTCTTCTCCGAAGCGAGGAACAACACAGCTTCAGCTACTTCAGATGGTTCTCCTACACGTCCAAGAGCATGAGTAGTTTTACTTCTTTCGAGGAACTGAAAAAAAAGCAGAGTAGTTACGGAAATTCGTGGGGAAAAGAAGAGAAGAAAGTCAGAAAAGGATTACCCCTTCATAAGCGCTGTCACTCATACCAGATCGCTTATGCACTTCCGTGACGATGACACCCGGACTGAAAGAGCGACCTTGAAATCTTGACAAAAGCAAAATACTACTACAATAAGAATTATCACCAAGTTTACTCACGGGTTACAAGATATTACAAATCATAACGCAATCGGCGCTGCTCAATCCTTCTGTGGATGCGCCACGCGTTCTACTTCCATTTATAATCAGAGTGGCATTCTAAATGCAGTTTGGCCCATATAATGGATTTCGGCGGCCATTCGTGTACAAATCAATGTTTTCATTCTTGCACACAAGTCTGGCACCAATTAAATCCGAGCCCGGAGAGATGAAAGGCCGGTTGGCTTGGACGACGTACGAGTCACAATTTCTTGCCAGAACCGCGCACATGGTAAGCAACGCAACTTGCTACTGCACCACTTCCGGCCGGTATACAAGCGCAGTCCTTAATAAACTGTATGAGAGCCTCCTTTTATAAAACCTAGACTGCTTTGAGTACGCAAGTTTTGCGCCGATGGCGTGTTTGAAAGATGTGTGACAGGGGAGCTGGGGGTTTACCTTACAGACCCGGAAAGGCTCATGAGCCCTGACAACGAGTCCGACCGCCTATTTTGGATTGGTTTAACGCAGAAAAGAGAGCTCGCAATACTCAAAGGGTCAACCGTCACGTTCGAACATTTTCGGGATTTTTGCGACCCCCTAGCTCTCGAGGGGGTCCAGTTGCGACCCCCTGTTTTTGTTAATAAGAGTGCTAGACATGAATCCGTTGCGCCAGAAAGCGTCTGCGCGTCGTCGCGTCGGCCTTGGAGCGCGGCAGGTATCACCCGGGCGCTGGAAGAACGGGACGCGGCGAAGAAAAAATTTAGAGGGAATAACTTTCTTGGGACGTATTTTTTGACTTGTTGAGGTAGATTTTGATTGTGCCTGAGGTGCGCTTCCAGAAAACTACAAGGATTGCCTAACTCTCCGGAAAGTACTTCTGTTAGAAGTGGAAAACCCAAAATTCTAAGAAGGCGCACCTTCAACTTTGAAGGCCCATAAAATCTTTCGTATGCGACATTTTGGAAATCTGTAAAAAGTTTCAGAAACTTCAAATATTTCTCTAACAAAATAGTATAAAAAGTTTAGTGATTGTCCTCTTTTTCGAAAACTAACATTCTATTCACTAATATACTATCACACTATTCTATCGCGATTCATTCCTTGGGCTACATTGTAGTATTGCACTTTTATATTCCATCCATATTCCATTTTTCGGAAATTTTGAGAAAGTTCATCGACCCGCAGTACATTTTCTGGGCAAGACCTGATGATGCAAGCCAGGGAGATCAATTATTATGACTATAAGCCAAACCAAGATAAATACACCTGCTCGCGATACCCCATTTCTGACATTGGTGAAGACCGTTCCTAGGATCATGCGACAGGAGAGGCCTTGACGATATAGGTGTCCTGTTGAACACGCATTTGGCCATAAACACCGGTACTTGCGAAAATATAAAAAGCCGAATTGGACGTCCCCGATTGGAAAGAGTCTGTCCAGTTCTGGCTTTGACACTTTTCAATTGACCTTCGCACAGAATGAGCCAGTGTAGAAATTTGACAGCCAACATTATCCCCTCTTTTCTAGCTGGTTCGCCAACATTTAGGAGCTCTTTCAAGCGTTTGCGCCCAAGTCGCCCAGATGCTTACGTCTTCAAACAAGTACAGGGGTATAGACCTCCATAGGCGCAACCATGCACGCACTTCTTCCGGAGTCAGTCTCGCACATTTGCACATTCTATCCGTGATTAGGGAAGGTTGAACGAAGCCCGCCCCCGGCCATTTCAATATCTATATGGGAATTCCAAAAATTGTTCATGGGGTTACTCACACTTGACAAAGCGCAGTTCGTGCGACTCCGCCAATTTGTCTTAAATTGATTCACCTGTGCAGCAAATTCCCTCCAAAAATTCCTTTGATTAACACATTCACGCCGATGGCCGCCCATATGGGCTGCCAACAACATGCGCTCCTGGGACGATGGCAGCCCATATGGGCTGCCAACTGATAATCGCTTGCCAGGCGCTAGGAATGGACAGATAGGTGGGCAAACCTCGTAATCGAGTGTAAAATGCTTTTAAATTCCTTCACGGGGAAAGTGAATAAATGCTCTCTTTTCGTAACCACTATTTGTCGTTCTGATCGAAATCCTACTGTTATATGTTTAGATAATCTTTACGCATTGGACATTGCAGAAATTATTTTGTGACATTCATGTTTTTGTTCATTTACAAAACAAAATCTGCGGTATGTGGTGAGGCGGCGGCGCCCACAAAATCGCGTCCGTCCCACGCGACCGAAAAGTGGAAAAGGGGCGTCGTCGTGAATGTGTTAAAGAGGTGGATGTGATGAAGTGGCAATTGGTGTCGCCCACCATTTGTGTAGTCCGTGGATCATATCTTAGAACAAATCTTACCTACCATGCCTTCAATTTCACAAACAAATCTCACCAACCATGCCTTCCATTTCGGTAACCGAACTCGTTTAGATTCACCAAAGTTTTAGGGTGACCATGTAGTGCTGTGTTGTATAGCCTTTTCAAGCTCGACTTTGTGGGCGCAATGTGCTGTGCCTTCTTTGGGTTTTTTAGAACCGCGCCTACTATTATTATAGGGAACTAGTTCACCAATCTGTGGTGAGCTCTATTTGAGGCCACTGGCCTGCTATGTGACGTCAGAATCTATAATTGTTAAATTTAAAGTATTTTACGACTTGCTTTTTGCTTGGATTCTATGGATCCTCTTATCAATCCTTACCCTTGTTTTTTTTTACCTACCTTCTTTGTTTTTAAAGTTGATACGTTTTTACCTTGTTCCAATAGAATAAATTTGATAAAGTTCTTCCCACGTTCTGCTTCTGTATCATTCCGTTCACTGATTGTTTTCAAGGTCGTCATGGATGCCACCTTTGCTCTGTAAGACCTCAGCTACTGTGTTGGAGGTGCGGTGGCGCAAATGGAGAGAGGAGACGGCGCATGTGTCAAAGCCAATCAAGGGCAGAGTCATTCTACTCAGAAATGCTATCGGTTTTCAGAATGCATATTCAGAACTTGTATCCAGTATGCGCCATCTGCCGGCGTATATCGGACCAATCATCACCATTGGGATGGAGGGGCCCCAGGATGGAAGAGTGAACATTGGCGCCTAATAACAGTATGTATGGATATTTCCCAAAGTTCGTGCCAACCTATTCGAGGCTTTTTTGAGTTAACGTTATCTCAACAAAAAGCAATCCATCATCAACATGTTGACCGTTGCTATCAGTGGCTTGTTGCCAACGAACCACGAGTATCGACGACGTGCTCCTAGAAGTTCGGCAGTTTCAAGCTGGAAAAGGTAGTGAGGCGATTTCGAGCTCCTTTTTTGAGTCGTATTTTTCGTCACAGTAAATGACTGTTTAGCAAATGAATATTGGCCTTCGGGGGGCTGTTTCACGACTGCTGTACGATGCGTAATCTTGTTTGCATACTTCTTAACTAGATTCTCCGGAAATTCATAGCGGCCATATTTCGAACAGTGTCCGTTGTCGGGAGCGACGTTAAGTTTAATATTTTGGCGTGATAACTTGGAAGTTTTCTGACCTGTTCGAGCTTGCATTGAGGAGAAAACCATATGGCTGTTACAAGGCGAAGCTGTGGAAATTTTCTCCGGTGTTTTTCTCTCGAGATTATTGCTCCCACTATTAAACTGAGCCCAACCTTTGCTGTTCTCATACCAGTTTCTAAGCAAACTTTTGATCAATCTAGCCGCCTGATGCTTCCGCAGGTCTATAGCATAGAACAACCACTTCTCATCAGCAGTAGCGCCGTTGTTCAGCCACCGCGTAGGGATGGAATAGGTTAGAAGATGTTGACAGAACTCGTGTTGCACTCTTGTGATTAACGGTCAATTCATGGGGATTTCTTTGTCCAAGTCTCTATAATTTTCCAGAGAAGTCTAACCTCATCAGTTCGTGGTAAACTCTGGAACGTTAACACATAATTGTGCGTCACATAGCAATCTATAGTACTCGTGCGGTAGGTCTTCAAATGGAGGGCAGCACAAGCACGTTCCAACATCGACACGGATTGCTTCCACAAGTCAGGATTTCTCTGAGCTGTATCTCGGAGAGACGCAGATTGCTACCAATTTTGATACTCATGGCAAATGACACGAAAGGTGTACACAAACAATCACGAAACTCATGAGTTTCTGAAGACCGATATTGGCTCAGCAGAAGTCCCTAATTCAAACTGTGAAAAACATTGTTCTCGTCGTTTTCGGTTTTAACTTCGAAGAAAGCAGCTAATTTGGACATGGTTCACGTATAGGTTACTCCACGAAATGGGCTTTTCGTAGCTTACTTGCTCATATTCAGAAATCGCTAAATGTAGTTTTGGC
The DNA here is from genome assembly GCA_036418205.1 of Ostertagia ostertagi. Lineage (NCBI taxonomy): Eukaryota > Metazoa > Nematoda > Chromadorea > Rhabditida > Trichostrongylidae > Ostertagia > Ostertagia ostertagi. Next base: position 10,044 of record MU883595.1, on the reverse strand, counting down.
GTGAGGTGCAAAAAAAGGAGCACGAACTTATGGGACAACCTAATATACAGGGGAGGGCCAAAAAAGGACATTTTGTCTAGGTCGCACTTCGGCTTTTTTTTCTTCGCAGAGATTGCCGTCGTTGAACGGAAGTTCCTCCAGGCACTGTCCTTAAATGTCCTCTCTAAGAAACGTCATACCCTCCTTGCACTATCTCTCTCACCGTCTTCCAGATATGACGTCATCTGTCACCGTCGTCGAGCTCAGGGAGGCCTACAGTAACTGCTTCAGCCTGAAGCTCTTACATAATTTCTTGGATCGATTCAACGTGGGATAGTTTCCTAGGGACATTAGCTCTAACTATGCAAACCCCCTCGGAACCCGCCCTTCGGAACCCGTCGTAACGGTACACGATCAGTCGAGAACCCCATTGAGCTCGACCAGAGCACCATGTTTCCGGGCAAACTTCTGATGCCGTCCACGTAGATGGCCACTATGAAGATTTTCATATGGAATGAAATGCGCCTCTTTTCCAATTCAAGTTGAGCATACGCTGAGGCTGGCAAGAGTGTATAATCTCCATTGAGTTCTGGAGACAAAATGTCTTACTTTTAACATTACCGCCCCTCCCCTGTTATAGACAATTTGCATAATATTGAATGCGGCGTCATTGACATATATTAAATTATGTGTCAAACATCACTTAATTCTTTGGATACGAAGGGACAAGCCTTGAAGAGAAAGCGGATGCGAAGCTACTTGATTTATTACTTACGCGCATCAATCTTCTGGCTCATTCCTAAAGACTGCACTCTATTCATGCGACTATGCAGCAATTTTTGAAATCTCCGCAGACACCAGGTAAGCACCTGGTGCTTCTTCCGAAGTGGTGCAATTCATAATAACAGGAATTACTACTGAGATGAATGATGATAAACTAACTGTTTCACGAATGTTATCCCTCCCTGTGTGTGGCGCCAGCATACGTCTGTACGCCCACTGTCTTTTTTTTAGAAAGCATTACAATTGTGAGCAGCGCTTTAAGGTGTCCTACAGTGACCAAACTGTATCCAGGTTGCTGCATTCATCCACTCTAAACGAATCTGTAATCATTTGGAGTGAATAAACAGAGATTATTCTAGCGTGGAACTGCTGGGCACTTGAGCACTTGGCCGACATCTCTATATTGGAAATCTTGCGGAAGACCTCAGGATCACTCGATCGCTATCCCTTGTCAGCAGTACTCGGCATCTGATCGTTTCTGATATTGAGAAAAGAAGACAGAGCAACTAACCCATTTAAGTTCAGAGATGAGAAGGAACTGATGTTAAGAATGGCGAAGTGGCCATTGCAAAAGATAGGCATCGATTGCTTGCAGTAAGGTTTTCAGTAATGGAGCGTTCATAGTTGACGATCGTACGTGCGATTTAGCGATTAAGCGAGTAGGCGAGTAGTCGATAGCAGAGATAGGATTCGCTAATTGATTTGTTGTCCCGACTCATCTGAGCGATTGGCCATAAGTTGCCGCAAGATCGCCTGTCGCATACGAATCCATCGCCAACCATTGAACGGCCTCCTCCCCTATACTGTTCCATAATTCCAAAGACTCAGCATTTACTTCGATAATCAACTCGTGATGCGGAATCACCTGGTGAAAAACTTTCTCTTGTAAGTGGCTTAAGCATGCAAATATTATTTTGGCCTCGATCGATTTTTAAGGCTCTTAGTTCTCACATGGCGATATTTAATCAGTCAACCCTGATCCAACGACTAGATGATTCCTCGTTGCGGATGCTTGAAGATTGGTATCTAAGAAGAAGATGTCTTGAAAGTGAGCAAAATAATTGAGAATTTTCAGGACAACTGACAACTTCATGTTCACAACAAAAGATAAATTTGGTGCTCAATTCAAGTCATTGAGGGGACAACTGAAAGTGAGTGATCCCGTTGTAGAATTAGGCTAACCTTAGAGAGGGACGAGATTCTGAGGGATGGAAACCTTTGTTTCTCGCTGGCGTTCGTCCTCATCTCCTGCTAGTCTTACGTCACATCCGCGACTTAAGTTTCTTTTAACGTCGCTGTAGTTGTATTGTAACGCACACGTATGAGAACCGAGTAGTAAGAGGAGCGTCCATAACTCTGACGTCCTCCTCAACCCTTCTAAAGAACTGAGCCTCGGACGGCCCATTAGGGAGGCGTAGCCGTTCCTTCCCCACAGTTCCATTCATCCTACTACTACCTAGACCTAAGTCGCCCTAGCGATCCTTCCTCTGAAGTACACTAGCGCCCTTCTTTTCTTAGGGTAGGCATTAGAAATAAAAATCACTGTAAATATACTCAGTATATCTTTCTTCCAGTTCACATGTTTTTTCGCAAATTGATGATTTCAGCCAGGTATATTCGGCAGCTCGGCGATTGTAACGATGATGTTAATACAATTCTCGCTGTTCTTTGTGTAGGTTTGTGGATTGATTGTATTATGTACTCAGGAACAGTAAGCATTGAAAGGAACATATTGAAAAAGAATTCTTTACACCACCCCATCTCAGATAAGCGACGCTCGGTGAAGTGTAGACGTGTGCTCAATAGACAATAGTTCTATTTTTCGTAGCGGAAGGAGCGCCATCAGTGGTGTGATCAGGCGCTGAACGTGGTTAACACCATTCGATTCGTAGGTTTGCCCGCCCCCGGCACATAGGAGAGATGCTAACAGTGGCATCATGGGAGCGGCTATCGAGATCATGCTTGCGCTCGATATGCAGCGCCTTTCTAGATGAAACGTTTTACGGTCCCTGTTCGTAGTTCCTTTCCAAAATGCACGTGCTGTAAATGGTCTACCGAGCAGACAACTGCATAGCGATCCACGCTTTAATGATTGCCTGGTAATTTAACTCAAACCAGTTTTTTTCCGCAAGGTCCCTGACTATCACCCGGCAAATACATTTCTTGATTTTTGACCATTCTCAATGGAAATTTTCTCACTCGATGCTTCCCTACTTCAACTTCCTTCAATGACACCAATGTCCGTAATTGATGTCTTTCACAATCAGCAAGCCACTATCCTCTGCGAGGTGCGAAAACAGACTCGGCGCCAGGGTGAAAATTGCTTTAAACGATAACGCTAGTTGAAATTTCTCGATGCTCAAACTCGCCCCCGAGCCAATCCGTGTTTCTCCGCGCATACGTGATTCCGCGTATGTCTCTCACTCTTGACACTACTTCTCGCATACCGTAGAGACCCTACGTCCGAGAATCCTCGACGTTATTACATTACCTGCTCGGCCCTCGAGAGAGCTCCGGTGACCCAGCGAGACGCATACCAGAGCTGCATTCACTAATTGTGAGCCTGCGCCATGCTCCCGCAACATTGCATGCGAGTGACTGCTACAACAGCCGACAAGACTGAACTATTGCACCATGTCGAAAAAAAAACTATAAAGAGAAGAGTTTCGAGACAAGCGGTGAACAGATGCACAGTACATATGCCTGTCCATGGAGCAGCCGCTATCCACTACTTCTGGCAATTCTGCTGAGAACAACGCGCTGTTTACCTCTATTTACTTATTCCTGTTCCTTAGTCTTGTTTACTAAACTATTGCGAATAATCGCTTCTATTATATTATTCTATTTGGCCACCTCATACCCCTTTGTGCAATAACTATAAAATAAATAAAAAACAGAATGCGAGATTTTCGGCCAAACCATCACTTTAGCTAAAATCTGGAAAACGCACTAAACGCGGAAAGTTAGACGGGGCAGTTGACAGCAAGTCGTCTCTCTTTATGTCTCTACCCTGGCAAAACCCATTAGCCGACCGGGTGACACATTGTTGTCATGATGGCGCGTAGTTCAGTCTGCCTCTCTCCCCTCTCTCTCACCTCCGCTATTGCTCGTTTTTCGTTTCCTGTCGATTACTGTTTCTTATCGCCACAATATCAAAAAACATCTCAAAGTAAAGAGCTTCAATTATATAATCGTTTTGGAGTTGTTCTCGTTTGCTCTTTTGGAACATGGCATCGCTGTTTTCTTTTTATTCAAATCTTGATCCCCATCATCCATCCAACACCGGGAGTGCCTTCAAGTTGGTGGACCCGTGCCTTAAATCCAGAGCTTTCAGGGCTTAGTCTCCTCGATTTGAAATAATCCCTTCCGGTTAATAGTGTGGATTGATTCGACTGTCTATCTATCGAGGAAAATAATCGAGATGTTAGGTTTGAGTTCCTTTGTTTCCTCTTGTTTTGTTTACCCTCAGCTTTTGCAATGATGTACTATCGTCTTGAGGCCGCGTCATTACCTCACGATACCTGGATAAAGACGGATCCCGATGGAAATCAGAATTTGCAACAACATAAATCTAGATAACGATCGCTGCACCAACATTCCTGATTAGTCAGAAAAGTCAGCCATCATGAACCCTAATGCTACCATTTAGGCAAAATTCTGATTTGATATTTGCGATCTCGAAACTACTTTAATTTCTGATTTTCGGAATTATTCGTAATTTTCCAACTCTCATGAGTTCTGTGATTTTCAATTTAATAGAGATCGTAAGAGCAGCTACTGCATGGCAAGTACTACAACCAAAAGAGCTGTCAATAAATAAAGATCTAATCAATAACATCTTCTCGTCTTCGCGGATTCTTCAATTCTTCCAAAACGCAACATATGGGCGTGTCCCTAACAATAAGAGGGTCAACCGTCACGCGCCTTTACAAAAATTTTGCGACCTTCCCCACCCCTCCCCTTTAGGGACTCTCGATACGACCCCCACTAGCATTACGGTAGCTTTCTAAGGCCTCAATGCCTTATGAATGCTCCCCAATACGACGCCTTCCCCCTTCCTCACCCAGCAATAACCCTCACCATCATGGTTTCTAGTATCGGCCTCCTGAAAAGGCAGATTAGTCGAAGTAATAACATATTGTAACATACAACACCATAGTGTGTCTTTTGGAACGCTGATGCCTCGAAATCTGCTCCTCTCAAACTGAGAAACATTTCTGAACGTAGTAATAAGCGAGATACAGTGCAGCGGCCAGCGGCCCGTGCCAAAGAAAAGAGTCGCGGATCCGATTTTCTTGGAGACGTTTACTATCTTATCGTTCTTTGAAATAAATTGCTAAAGGAATTTTTTTATCCATGCTTAGTCTTAAGTGACTGCCAGTCATACAAAAGGAAATAGCTGGCGAAGTGCTTCGAACACTGTGTGCGCCATTTGCAAATGACCGTCTCTGGCACCCGTAGCAATGCGTCATGCACTGTCTTGTTCAAACAGACTGTCGATTATTCGTGTATTAGCGCACAAGTGCCCTTGTGACAACTTTTGAATCCAAATTCCAAAATTTTTGACCTAAAGTCGAAAATGTGGGCACCCACGACGACAGGACACGGCAAATGACGCGCACAGTGTTCGAAGCTCTTTGCCAGCTCTTTCCACTTAATAGGATAGGCAGTCGTTGATGATTTAGCGTGCATAAGAGTTTTGAACAATGTTTCCAAGAAAAGCAGCTGAGAACTCGCCAAGAAGTCGATCTCACGACCTCTTGTTCGCCGGCCCGCGCCGCTGCCACTGCACTACCGCGATTCATAACTAGGAGAACAGATTCGAGATTAGCGCCCAAAAACACATCTAGCGGTGTGTAACTCGTTACAGGTGGCCACTTCGACCTGGTATCCTTCCCTTGTGAGACCAGTCGACACGCTCCAACTCCGTCCACTTTTCCCACCAAAACCTCCAAAACGACGGTCTTTCAGGGAGGGGGGGGGGAAGGCGAGGAGAGAGCGATCGCTAAAGCCCCAACCCGTCCAGACACACACAACCCCTTCTAACGACCTCCGACACCGTCCACCATCGACCTCCTCGTTCGAATACTCCGACGGACGGTTGATCTTAGTCACTGATACTACTATTAGGTTCACTACTAATAATCTCTTCAGAGCATTTCTGCCGTGGTATTTCGCAGCGATTATGGCTGAGAAAATCGACTTTGACTGAAAGCATATTTGGCTACTCTTGATTCTAAAACCCAGAAAACGCGTCAGTGGAAGCGATGCGGCAAGAGCCCTACGTCTTGCGATGGACCTCCAGAGTGTCTTTCACGACATGGCAAACATTTGGTTGCCGATGTCCAGAAACTCGAGAAAAAAGCCCAAAGTCGGTTGGCTTGTTACCCTGAGTGACGAGTGTCTTCTGGAGTTGTTTGGAAACAGTCTCTGGTGCAATGCACGGTAACTGACACAGCTTTTCCACAGTTATCAGAACACAATAGCCATTCCTCAATAGCTCCTCAAAAAGAAGAGAAATTATGGCAAAAGGAGATTTCGTGATCTGGGTGACAACCGCCTCTCGGGAGCTTCAGATTTTGCATGAACATTTTGATTTACCGGCTGTATCTTGTTTGACCCGACTACTTTGTTGGTGGTAGCAAGGAGTGGGTTCCTCAAGTAAACCACACCCGCGAGCGCCACTGGCTCAGACGCGTAGAACCAGAGATTCGACGTCCATTCCAGCACTGCAACTTGAGAGGCAACTTTCGGAGTTGGTAAAGCTGCAAGCGATTCGTTCACTGACAGCTCCTACCAAAAACTGCACTGCTATTGTTGAATGATAATATGGGGGGACTGATGGCCGTAATAAACACTGCATCAGTTCAGTTCATTCAGGCAACGACCGTCAAGGAATTTTGAAGATGGTCCAGCAAAAGTCTCCAAGCCCCTTATGGGATGTTCTGTCTCGCCAGTTGTGTTCAGCAGATCTAGCCCCAACAGAATACCGTCTGCTTCTGTTGCTGCTGATTCAACTAAAAGAGGGAGAGCTTCATGATCCGGACTACTCGAAAACGGACTTCTTCCAGTTTTTTGCCTTGAAAGCTCAGGACTTCTAGGCAAACGGCATCCACAAGTCACCTGCTGAAAGGCAATATGTTGACGATTATGATGGGGCATATGATTGTAAATTGCTGACTGGGCTAAGAAGAAATTGCTGGCTGGGCTAAGGAAGAAAAGTGGATTTGAAAAAAAATTCGCAAATGGGCAAAGTCTTTTAAGACAATCTAATATAAGCGACTGCATAGTTTGAGTTCGTTTCAGAGTGCAATCGATCCGTTTATGAGGAATACCTCACGGTGGATGAAAAATGTTATCATCATGACTGCTTTACATGTCAGAAATGCAAAAACCCTCTACCAAGTAAGCTACTGGCTCGAAGATTAAGATCATGTTGATACGAATCCGGGTCAAGTGAGATTTTGTAGTGGGTTGAAGAGTAGGATCACATGCACGGTCGTTATATACTTAGGTATTACTCCAAAGGCGCTACAAACCTTCGGGATAGATAAGTACCATCCCATCTCCTCTATATACAATCATTGCAGAGTCATCCGTCTATTTGGCCCAGTCAGAAATGGTGCCATAATCTGTAATTTGGGGAGTTTAGACGGAATGGATTTGCATTTCGGGAAATCTGAACCACGTTCCATCGACAACATAAACCATCGAGGGTGATGAGAGACTGGGAGGGGAGGGTGGGGCGTAATACACCGCAGGGGCCATGATCTAGACGCTCCAATTAAGCCACACTCCCAGATCGAATTTGTGGTGGCACAGTGATTGATAATGAGATTGTGATGCCGAATTGACTAAAAATGAAAAAGAAGCAAAGAAAACCGTCGATGAAGCCCAAAACGAAAATCCCCTTGAAAAGGAAGGGGCGGGGCCAGACGAGTTGTACGAACTTGCCTGCTCCACGGCTAACCCGCGCGTATTTGAATTAGCCGCTACGCCGTAATCCACGTTGCGTGTCATGGGTGTGCGCGACGTAACTCGTCCAAATGCTAAGATTAGTCGCCAAATGCTGACTTTGTAAGACTTAGCGCCATTGTCGCGCACTTTCGAGCCGCGACAACGCACATCTTTGCTACTCGTGGGCTATTCTATCCCACCCACTGAATAGATTCCTCGACGACTTCTGCTGTGGGTGTTGCTTCAAGTGCGGCAAGCCGCAAGAAGACTTATTATGTTAATAGCTTACCCTTGTCGGGTAAGAAAGAATAGACGATGGGAGAGATAGTGAGCTTGTATTCTCGGGAGAAGAGTTTCCGCGTTCTACATATTGGGTTGTCCCACTGTGTCGGTTTCATTCAAACAGAAAATTTCTTCTAGATTCCTATGTTTTTATATCCACCTATATACCATTCGAAAGAGAATTGTCTGCTCTACAAGAAGCTATGTTTTCTTCCACATTGTTCCAGGGTTTTCAAATTTAGGCCTGCGAAATGGGAGGTCCAGCCGACGAAAATTAGCCAAACCGACAACTAGCCCTAACTATATTTTCCTCTAGGAGGATTTAAAGCCACGAGTCAGGATTAGGTGACCATAGAAGGCATCACTAATATTTCTAGGAATGCGCTCGACCGCATGAGGTGTGTTGCCACACTCCTGACTCGAGATTGCGCGCCGTCAAGGCTCTGGCCTACTACTTACAGCGATGGGTTCGTTACATCAGCTGGTCCCGCCCACCGCGGGATGTGGTGCGTGGCTGGCCTAACGTGTGAGATCAGCTAGGTTGATTGCCGTATCAACCGATGGAACGGCTGGCATATCCGGAAAACTCGTTTGGACGTGGCTCTCCCCCGAGCAAGCCTCCTTCACTGCTAGAAGGGAAGGGGTTTCGATTTCGGTCTTGTCGACGGTTTCTTTGCGTTTTTTCTTCACTGTCGTTCCACCTCCCATCTCTACACTCAATTTCAGGCCATAATAATGCCCAAACACGAGCCTGACTTTTGCCTTTAAAGCCAATGGAACCCCTCAGCGACTCCTCTTCTAAATCATCCCCTATTAGGCTGTGTCATAGTCCGCGCACTCCGTTCGCAGGTTCTCGCTGATTTTCCTGCAGAGTTGCGTGACGAACTCAACTGCGATTCAAAATTGCAAGTGTAATGTGATATGAAACAAGTGAATATGAAACAAGGGAATCATGAGCATCACTATCAAGCAGAAGTGGCGGCAGGATTGGAGAACACCTTGCAGTATTGATCGGGCACTTGTGATTTCCGTGACCCGTCGCGTGAATCGCGCAAATCGCGAAAATCAGCGAAACCTGCGACGGATCGCGGACTCTGACACCAGCCTTAGACTTTCCATCAAGTCGCGTCGCTCCTTCTCCAGATATGGTTTTGCCGCCAGAACTCGACGGTCAAGCACCCTCTCTTGAGATCTAATTCAAAAACTTTCTACAGCAGGTACGCTGAAAACCCAGTGAAATGTTTTTGAAAAAAGTCATGGTTAACTTTGGTTACCTCATCTTTTCATACTTTTCTCATAATTCTCATAATTTTATCAAAGCAATGTGGTCATTTTCGTGGATTAAACACCTTACCACTCAGGCCTAAAATTCGACCTAATTCCAACAAATATGAAAACAAAGCAAATGCGCGAATAGGGCAGGAAATGCGCTCTCGAAAGATATATCACTTGATGTAAAACAATGGTGTTTTAGAGGAAGAATTTCAGTTCAAAAATCGCTATGCCTTATGGATCGACCAGAAAACCAAATTTCAAAAGAATTACGGCAAAGCTTTTCGACAACCTAATAGCGGAATGTTTAGAAGAGGTCATGACTAAGTAGAGGGTACATCATTGATTGATTTCTCCCAGGGAAAATAAAGTTAGAGCTAGTTGTCGGTTTGGTCAATTTTTGTCGGCTGGACCTCCCATTTCGCAGGCCTGAAATTTCAAAACGAATCTGGAAGCATAGCTTTTCGTAGAGCAGGCGGTTCCCTTTCGAAATGTATAGGTTAGTATAAAAGCGCAGGAATTTTAGAAAAAAAATCTCGTTTGAATAAAAGCGACACTATTTATAGGATAACCTAGTAGTTCCCCTCACTGCTAGGCTTAATGCTTATCGTGACCCACAAATTCATGTTTTTCCTCACCCGGTCACGGGTGCAACTCAGCTGTTCTGGGCAAGATTCGATCCGAGATTCGGCTACAAGACAATGAGCAGGGAATGCAACGCCAAATTCTGGCCCTCTACATTTCAGGTGAAAATGTAGTTCTAGGGGGCCA
>MU883590.1:14011-24086 GCA_036418205.1 Ostertagia ostertagi | reverse complement strand
CGTATGTTATGAGGCGCTGATTTTTATGAGGATATGAGAAACCTTCAGCTAAACTATGTCTTATTTTCGAAATAATGAAAATAAAACGATTGGATAGCTAAACATCAGTCATCAGTTGATCTTTTTATTACTTTCCAAAGTCTCTGTCAGTTGTTTGCAATAAATTTTTGGTTTGTTAAAATCTCTACAATCGAATTCCACCCTCCATTAGCTTGGCAATGAGCGTTGTTCGTGAGACACTCCGTGTTATTATGGCTCGTCTTCCTTTTCCCGCTTTGCTTCAATTTCTTACAAGTTTCGTTATATCTGTTCTCTCTCCTACGATGTCTCAGTGATGTAACGCTTCTATCTTTGTTCTAGGTGGATTGGTTAGCTGAGAAAATGAAGGAAGCGAACTTCACGGTGTCGTCTATGCATGGTGATATGGAGCAGAAGGAGCGTGAGCAGATTATGAAGGTATTGGGATTCTTAATGACTCATTATCATTTGATAGACTTGATTTACTAAGATTGTAATCTGATGTTTCAAGGAATTCCGAGCAGGAAACAGCCGGGTGTTGATTTCGACTGATGTGTGGGCCCGAGGTCTCGATGTTCCTCAAGTTTCCCTCGTAAGTTATCTTCCAGAGATTGGAATCGTTTACGGTGCTTTTCGCTCAATTAATTGCTGCTTTTTTTAGGTAATCAACTATGACCTCCCCAATAACCGTGAATTATACATTCATCGTATTGGTCGCTCAGGCCGTTTCGGAAGAAAGGTTGGTGATTGATAGGTTATAATCTGGCAGAACTGGTTTGACTCAGTGAGTGTTTTACAGGGTGTGGCCATCAACTTTGTGAAACACGATGATGTGCGTATTCTTCGCGATATTGAGCAGTACTATTCAACGCAAATCGATGAAATGCCAATGAATATCGCGGACATGATCTGATTCATTTCCGAATTACTGCGATCATTGTTTTTGTTGTATATGAATTCATCTACATCAAGTACATATTGTTTCTAACTCTTTAAGTCTGTTCGAATCGTGTTATTCATCCCATGGGGTCTAAATTTGACTTTACTGTGCTGTGTTGTGCGTAGCGGTTTGTTTTTCCATTACTCGGTAAGAAGCCACTGCAATCAGCGCTTGTTATTGATCGGGCGCACGAGAGAACTTGCTCTTTGTGTGTTTATGGCGCGTCAGCTGCTGTCCCTCCTTGGCTACTCTTTTGTCTCACATGTATCCGTCTCTTTTTTTCTTGTTGAAAAAAGTACCATTTGCTATTCCAAATTAAAATGTTAAAAGTAATTTGTTCGTGCAAGACATTTTGTTGAATGTCAATAATATATATTGGACAAGTTATTTGTTAACAGAAAAGTATCGTACTGTCACATCGTGTTAGATGAGCCAACGTGTAGAATGATCATGTGGAAGCGATGAAGAGTGTGTTATTGTGGTTGCGCACTAGATGGTAGTCTTGGGGGGAGGTGGATTTTGTGAGAGAAATCTAGGGCGTTTTGATAGAAACTGTGAGCTTGGACTATAAAAGGGAGTGAAGCATTTTCGCGCTGCTTCATCTGTTCCCTTACCGTTAAGAAGCTGAGTGGCTTATGTAAGAAGCTGAGCAGTGGTACGTGACTTCATTGTAAGAGCGACAGCGGTCGGACCGTTAAGGTTTCTGCGCGTAGGCTACTTTTCAACACTTAACAACTTTCAATGCTAAAAACTGATCAATTTGTACGGGGAGCCCCTGCTCCTCAGATAACTGTTATGAAATGCATTGCCGTTGATGTGCGGTGTGGTCGAATACAGTAATCCACTAGAAATGCACTCTCTTTTCCGCGAAGATACGATCCGTCTACATGCGACTATATAAGGCCCGCACGTGCGTTTCGCCATTTTTGCGTCATGTCCGTTTAAAGTCTGTGTTAAGTAAGACTTTCCAATCTGTTTCTTGACTATTTGCTTTGTGAAGTGATTTAAGTCGTATTTTTTTTCACAAGAATGCTGGGTTGTGAACAAAACTTTCGCCCCAGGCGGGACTAGAACCCGCACCTCTCGCTTTCCGGGCAAGTGCGCTACCAGTTACGCTACCGGGGCACCATTTCATTCCAACTCAGCTTTTCATGGTATACGTACCATAGCTTTCAGCACTCACACGTCTAACGTGTTGAGCCGGTTAGCCGATATCGGCAATGACCGCGAGGCTGAAAGCTTTAGCAATGATTTTGACTTGTTTTGTTTGTTAACTGCTGTTTTAACGCCGCAGTTCGCCTTGCGAATGTTTCACAAGAATGCTGGGTTGTGAACAAAACTTTCGCCCCAGGCGGGACTAGAACCCGTGTCTTTTTAATTTCTTATTTATTTGCTCATCAAGAATGCCATGGATGATTGGTATTAACAGAGCTGAGTACTAAGGCCGATGTCAAACTTTGCGAACCCAGCGAGTGTTGCACCAGCGAGTCGAACCGTACCAGCGGATCGAGCTATGTACCAGCGGATTGAACCATGTACCAGCAACTCAACACTGTTTAAAAGTGACGGGACACAATGCTCAAAGGAAGTTCCGCCCCTCTTTCAAAGAGTGCCGAGTCGCCGGATCCACTGGCACATAGTTCGATCCGCTGGTACAACTCGATTCGCTGGTGCAAGGCCCGCACCCAACGGTTCGCTAGTGAATCGTTGGAATTGCAAAGTCTGACATTGGCCTAACAGATGCAATAAGATAGTGGATAGTATGTAGTCAAGAAGGGCAAGGAATATTACGTTGTATCGGGCTAAATTTCTCAAAGTTCTTGTCGCTCCGTTCCATGTCGCCGCAGAACTGTGTTGCGCGCGTAACAGGTTACGGCGCCAATTGGTTCAGAGAATACCTCCCTTGATCTTTTTCCTGGTCATCGTCTATTGTACTATTAAGTCTGTAATTTCGACATGTCTAGCCATGGAACAGAGTGTAAGTCTATTGCTTCTCGATCTCGTCGATGTTTTTACAATTTTCGAAGTAGTGGTAGAAGCCATTCCCACGGTGCGCTCTAGCAACTGCGACTCGTTTTAGCTGGCGCCTAGTTGTCAGATTGTATCTGTCCAGGCGTGTTTGCTTTTTTCTTCTTATTATTACAAATAGTTTGGTTCCTTCAGTAGTAGTAGTAATGCGAAGGTGAACAGAATTGCTACTGGTACCTCTAGCGAACCGATTCCGTCCCTGCTTTTTGGGTCCACCATGGTTCCCGCGGAGTAATTTTGCATAGACCGTTGTGCTTCTTTCCATAAAAGTGCTTACTGTTAGGATTACACTATGAACGCTATTTTTCGTTTTGAATGCTTGTGTCGCTAGATGTCGTCCAACTCTGTGCCTCTGGAAACTGATGTCCAAGGTCATTGAAAGGTCACGCCTCTAAAGCCACCCACAGCGTGTTCACCTTTTCGATTCTTTAGGACGTGCTTGTTCTTTTATCATTTTCGAAAACACTCATGTTTAATATTATCCAGTTTACTGAGTTGTCTGGTTGTGGACTAGCACTCCATGGGCATTGTTTCGAAAGCAGTGGCCGCACGGTTAACCAAGGTGAATTCTCCAATGGTGAACACTTTCCAAGCAGAGAAACCAAAATAATCCTTGTTGGTCGCTTCTTCTGGAGGATGCCTGGTATCATATTTTCATTCAACTTCATATACCTGTTCGGTGGTCTATAGAGCCATACACTGACATTGCTGGGTTTTGCTATTTTCAATAGTTTGAAACGTAGGAAAGATGTCGTCCATGGCCGACGACTGCTTAGAGATCGACAATTGTTTAAAGTCTCATTGGTCCGCATTGACTCTTATGAATTTCGAACTCCAGAAACGGAAACTGCTGGATCCTGTTCGTCACCGTTGCAATATTTCATTCACGAAACAACTGGAAAATTGGTCAAAGCAGTTTAATATGCGCTTGCATGGCTGAAGAAAAAACTAGCTCCAGTTGAAGCGGCTTTAATCAGTTTCTAGAACTAAAGACAGGATTTGATGTGATCAGACACTTTTTCGTACGCCGAGGATTATGACGAAAAGATGTTTAAAAACGCTTATTATTGCTGTTCGCAGCGGGGTTTAGCAGTTAATATCGAGGTCTATCAGTTTTTTCCCTCTTGCGCATGTAGATTGGTGTCCTTATTCAGAAACTGGTCTCTCGCCCCCTTTATGAGATATCATAGCCGATTTGACCCATCTTGGAGACGATGGTTTCTTCCGCTAGGTCAGATCGACATAGATTGCTTGAAATAGTTTCTCTTTCTCTTTCAAACTGTCATACGTTTGCACTACGTTATTAAATTAGGAACGGTCATTGCAGCTAGTACCCGTCTTTTTTTCCGCAAACTGATCGAACATAAAAAATACATTCCTTTGGAACCACTTGCCCAAAATTCTCAGATCGTTAAGAGCATCCACTTGAGTGCCTTTTGATTCATGTGATTTTTACACGTCGGCGAAAAGAACAATCTTAGGGAGATTGGAAATTCGCGTTTCCCCTTTCTCGTGCGTTAATGAGGCGTTAAAGGGAATTATGATATTATTCTTCTGTCAACGAGGTTGTTAGGTGGAGAATATTATTAGTGGTCTGAAGTTTCGACGAGATCGTCTTCCTCATAGGCCCAGTCCCTCCACCGCAAGAGCAGGAACAGCGCCACTCCGGGTCAGTTATGCTTAGTAACCATAACTTTTCTATATATTTCATAATTATTCTAACCATGAGTGACCCGGAGTGGCGCTGTTCCGCCTGCTTGCCTGATGGGCGTTGTTTTGAGAGACATCCCGTCAAACATCAACGGCCATTAAAAATCCACTAACACCTGGATGACAGAAGCTAAAATAAACAAATGCCGCGTTACGAAAGAGAAGGATGTTGAACGGAATGGTTGAAAGAACAGACGTAATTATCGTTAACAACTTCTCTGATCTTTCTCCATCCATTACATGGCTTAGGTTAGGTTACGAAACTGTTGCTGGTTCCTTTGAGGTTATCAGAATCCCTAGATAGGCCATCATCTGCAGCTTTCACCACTAACATTGTTGGCAGTCTTCAATGCAGGGACTTGGTGGAACCATTAGAGACTTTCTAGGCTAGTGCCTAATTGAATAGACCGGTTGTATCATCCCTCATTTTGTCATAGATTAAATGTCATTCTTCAGTTTTGATCTCAAAAGACTTCTGTCGGTGACTTCTTCTATCATGTGTATATAATTTTCTTCATTTCTTTTCCTAGATGGGAACAAAAAAGCGAGGTCAAAAGCATCGTGAAATGCCTTGCATCAAGTGAGTGACTTTGACCAGTAATGCAGTGTTTTTAACCAAAGATTATTCTCCCAGAGATCCTGTAAGCGTCTCGATTAGCTACTGGCATAACGAAGCCCGCCATTGTCGTTTGATCCCCTTTATTCATTGTATAGGTCAGAAATGACCAGAAAAATGTACGAGTCGATATGGGAATTGACTGCGTCGCCGGTCCCGCAGAACGATCCTTTGGTGCTTTTTCTTATAAGATTTTCATATTTCTCAACTTTCCTCGGTGCCTGTTCATTTCATTTTTGAGTTATGTTGTCTGCGATCCGCTGTTTTACTCTTCATGGTAGCTCCTTGACTTGAGATCCAAATTTGATTCTGAATAACATCTGAGGGTTTCCTCAGTAATGTTGTTGCAGTTTCAACTCCACAGGAATTCAATAACATCAATTGCCTTTCCTGCCACATTACAAAAAGAAGAAGGAGGGGGAGCAAATGCTGGAAACCGAAAAGGTGAATGGCTACTCTTCATATTGTAGACGGCTATATTCTGCCTCATGCCAAGCGTTGGATGTCTGACGCGCTCGAGTTAACCGCCACGGTCCTGCTGTCGGCTGTGTGTCGTGTTGCAAGGCGTTCGACACGGTTCCTCGTAGCCGTTAGGGGCATACACCTCGCTCACACGTACTCATTTTAGTCGTGCCGCAATCCTAGTTTTTGTGAGGCCCCAAACCCCTGCTCACCAGAAAAATTTATCACATCTAGCCTCCACTCAGTCATTCCGTTGCCGTGATGAAGTAATATGGATGGCGCAGCTATACGTTTTCTTTTTTTATCAATGTTTCAATAAAAATGGAAGAAGTCGGGGGCGCTGGAACCAATTTCGTCGTTAAGTCAATTTCATGCGGCTTTGGCTGTGAACGTCCACGTTTCCACGCCTTTCCTGAAAGACAAGAAGGGAAATCCTCTGTGTGCTTTTGAGTATTGCAGCCACTTCACTACTTCGACTTTGCCATATTCCAGCTTTCGGAATTGAATCCGCGACTGTTGTTTGTGGTCGAGATCGATGGCATAACGTGGAAATGACCGTTTCGCGGTAAGATTACGCATCTTCTTCTACTAGCCCGAGGCCTGAAAATGGCTAAATTTTATCTACGTATGCTAGCACGTCCGAAGACTCTGATTAAACCTTTGCATAAGTAGAAAAGTAATTGTCAAAGAGGCAGAAATGCTCTTGTTTTCACGATAGAAAGGGCATCAATGCATTAACCTCACATTCACCTTTCCTTTTCCCATTATAATCTCTCAGTGTTCGTTTGGCTCAGTGGCACTCGATTTCCATTTGGTATTATTATGTTCTACTATTTATATACTGACGCGTTTGATGCTTGCAAGGCGCTAGTGCTCACTGAGAATAACTAATGTTTTTCATTATCAAGAAATGGATACGAATTTTATGAATTCATAAATAATATTTCGTATAATAATTATCAAGAGTGTCGAACATATCCCGTGGCTCGTCAAAAGGATCAGTGGCAAGTGCATCGTCCTTTCTTCTTCTATAATTTCCTTTTGGCGTAGCAGAACCTAACATCTGTGTACTTAATGGAGTTCAAGGTTAGTACGTTACTTGCCATGTGGCCTTTAAATAAATATCTCGTTCGGACCGTCCTTATACGCGACGAGTGAAGTGCGTCACCTTTTCAGTTCGTGAGCGTAACACTGGGAGGTTTTTTCGAACGGTCCTCTGCATATATCTTCCTTCCAAGCGCTCCTTTTTCACTCCTTTCATTTTGCCCTTTCAAGACCCTCTTCCTCCAGTAATCATTAATTCTCCTGCCTCCAATACGCGCATTTCTGTGAATTTCTCCCTCTCTGTTCAATGTTCGTTGAAAATCGTGGAAATAAGTGGTTTTTTGTGGAGATGACAAAAAGTCTGATTTCTGCGGTTTTCCTCATAGCTTAACTTCTTTGAGTGTCCTTCAAGTGCTCGACATCAATATATTTGGGCAGGTTGATAAAAAAAGGATGTCTACTGTCTAATCAGACTTTGAAGAAAAAAGGACAAGCAGTGAAATCGCAGTCATCAGTCTTTAGGAAATTTTCGGGGTTCCTTTTCCTTTTTTCTAGAGTTTTTGTAACGTCAGTTCCGCTTGGACGAGTTACGCATCCGGTTTTTTAGAAACCGCCGAATGGCTGGCTGTGGTCAAATTCTTCTCTGAAACTTGCCTTCAACCATCGCTGTATTCTACAATCAACAGTATTGACGCTATATGTATATATCTACCGACGTTTCCACGATTCCAATGAAGTTTGAGTGCACGGTGCATTTCAAGCATTTGCTTGGCACCGAGTTCCCTATTTTTAACTTGTTTACCCTAAGCGCACATCATGGAATATGACTCGAATTTAAGCCGATGATTAGCATATTGTGGCGATGAGTGACTAATTAGGTGCTCGGCGGTAGCAGCAGCGATGGGCGGGCGGCCACATTTGCTAATCGGCGCCCATGTGTTCGCTCCGGAAGCATATGGAACGCTTTTCTCAGTTTTTATCGGGCTGCTATGAAGAAGCAGGCCGCTTTCCAAGCCTTATGATGGGAGCGCGATTTATCTCTAAATGTGTTCTATATTATATGGTTAGTCTTGAAAAACCAATTTTGCCACTTAACTTGCTTCCTAAAAGTTAGTATCTGAATCCCTTCAACTGGAGTTAAAAGTGGAAAGCATTAGCAGTGAAGCGCCTGATAGATAAAATAATCGATAAATCAATACTGACGGGAGCTGCGCATTGAAGATTTCATGCAATAGATTTCATATGCTCGTCATATATATTTAGCACAAGGACGCGCGACGGAATTGCTTGAAACCAGGTTATGACGCCCTGTTGTTTCTGTTCTTACGGCGGCTCAGAAGTGGTCAGTGGTAAAGTACTGATTCTTGAAAAAGGCTTGCTTTACTGGCGATCCCATTGCATGAGTCTATCTTCACGATTCTTCTATTACCAGAGGTTCAAGCTCCAAAGATCGGGTCAAACTTTGATCATGCGATTTTGCTTCTTTCGTGCAGTAGATACGTATCGATCGCATGATATCATTTGATTGTGCGATCGGTGCTAGCTACTCCATACTCTAACTGCGAATCGAACTGCAAAGGTATGAACCCATTTTAAGATTGTTATGTTGGTTTGTCTGTATGGATTACGTATTATACCGCTCCGTACAGTAAAAAATTCTCGGAGTTATTTGTTTGTGGGGATTTTTTTCTCTCTGTATTTATCTCGAAAGTGGTTATACATATAGTTTTGTCTGAGTACTGTTTGAGTCGTTGAGTCGTTTTTCTGCAGTAGCAATTTTTTGAAAGTTTCATTGTATCTGTGAGTTCCAGTTGTCGACTATCCGCCCAATCCTGATGGTAATCTATAATAAAAAGCCTCTCCTCGTAAACCGGATCTCAGTTGCGTTGGAAGGCCTCGAATTATTGTTCAGTATTTTCCACTTTTAATGAAAAAAAAAGCTTTCACGGCAAGCATCGCCTCTGCTTTCCAATCCATTATTTGGTTTCCATGCATTTACATATAAAAAGAATGCCAAGCACAACCATATTCAAAATTGTAGGAAAACTGTGAGACCTTTTGTAATCACATCAGATTTTTGAAGTCTATTTTTTTAAAGAAATTCCCATCTAGTTCATAGTAACCCATTGACGACAGCACGACGCGGTTGCTGTCACGTTTTCGCATCGAAAAGAATCGTTCCTTTTTATGTGGATTTTCCATGATTAAAACGATTCTTATACTTTGTCCTATTCAGAGAACTATATAATCCTTTCCATGAAATTATTAACCGACATCAGACTGCTAATGAGGAAAAAATATAAAAAGCTGCCAAGATACTCCCATAACCGCTGCTGTCAATGTCAATGGGGAAAGATCTGCAGCATTATGAAACACTCATCGTCAGATGAAGCTAGAATCATTCTTCACTGTATGAAACCATTCAAATGAAGAAAAATCTTTCCTCTCTTATGATAAATTCTTTAGGGCCTCTATTTACAAGATTAGCATTTCTAGTTCCAATCATTAGGTCGTCGTGAAACCTTTGAATTTCCAGAACAAGTTTGATAGGGGTAGTTCTACTTTTTTCTTTTTATTCGTATTTTCATTTTGGTTTTCTTCTTCTTCTTTTGTCACTCTTGCCAACACGAATTATGTTTATGTTGGCAAGCTGATTTGCAGAATGAATTAGACCACTTTTCTTTGAATCCTCTCGTGACGTTCCTTAGAGAATGCGACGTCAACGATAGACAGCTGGCAGTCAGCTTCATTTCGTTGAAAAAAAAATCATTTCAATGGACGTATAACGACAGCTTGTCACGCAATCCTAGTCTTTATTCAGTGCGTGACGCAGTTGCATGTTCGCTAGAGAATCTCTTAGTGGAGTTTCAAGGACAAGGTTGGGCGTTCCTATTTTTCAGTGCTCGTTTATACATATCTTGTCTCCTGAAAGGGAGGTGAATCTGGAGCCATACCCTATTTTCATGGCAGGCTAGGGGAGCAAAATAAAATTTCCAGCGTCTTTCCATCCAAGATTACTATAAGAAAGAGTCTATTTTAATATATTATGTAAGATATGGATGTAAGTAGAGGTATGTGATGGAAGTAAAAAACTTTATCGCTGAAAACAAATTCAGGGCTTTTTTACTCCCTGGCTTCTGAGGGTACGGCCCTGATCGGCTATGAAAATTTTTCTGTCCTTGAAGGTTTTAGGTGCTGAATGAGAGGAGTACGATTGATTGATTCTCGATATGAGCATTCCTCTTTACTATAACGCA